>CABFOV010007465.1:0-28328 GCA_902141375.1 Timema poppense
CCTTTCGCTATAGCATAGAAAATTGCAATAAAATAAATTGAATAAGATACTTTTAATGTTTTTCAATGTAGTATATTTAAATTTTCATTACAATATCTGAAACATCAAACAAATAGATGTGAAGTGGATATATCATGATTATCTCTGGCAATGGAATGGTACAGAACGTGGTAAACGTAAGAGCAACAAAATATGATCAAAGATTACAGTATTACAATTTATGTTTGCGTAGATATTGTAAATTATTTTTAATATCAATTGACAATAAAAAAATAATTTTTTACTAATATACACACTGACCTCACTAGTGATTTAGCTGATTTTAAAAATATGTTAATTCAAATAAAAGTATTTCTACTATCCTCAAGATATTGTGAAAGCCAAACTTTTCACTGCCAGGCCTAACAGAACCTCACCAAGGAACAAACTCCAGCTCCACGCCTTCAACTTTAACTAGATCTATTTTTCAAACCGACTCCGCTACCACTGGAATTATTTATTTCACTTTGTTCCAGATCAGCAAATTACGTCATCGCTTGTCAGGCCAATACTTCACCGGGGAATCTCAGCCCAATCATATGGATTTATAAAATCTAAAATTTAATTGATGAAATTCATTGAGATATATGTAACAGCATAAAAATGATCTAAAATGAACCATAAATATCAGGCAACAGAAAAAATATCCAGTTGGAACTTATTATTAGTATTATTATCATCACCGCGTCTTACTACCCGTTCGGGTTATACGCATTTACGCTAATGTCTAATGGTAGGGTGATTGTGAGATGAAATGGAGGACCTACAGTTTAACGTGGAATCCGAACCACGGTGGAAGGCCTGGCATTCCCCACATTCACAAGTGGAACTTATTGGGGACTCACTCCAAAACACCTGTATGTATCATGCTAAATATGACTAGATTAATTACCTAATAAAAAGAAAGTCTAGAACGCATCGGTTAAGTGGTTCCATATAAATAAACAAATATCCAGATAACTCTTCACCGGGACTTACAGCAAAACATCCGATTATAGTTATTATACTAAATATTCCTGTATAAATATTCAACAGAATAATAAAAATTACACTATAATAATTGTGTGGTTCCATAAATGCATACAAAAAGTCAGTTGGACCTTCACTGGGACTCACACCGAAACACCGGTTTATACATAAATAATGGAAAAAACCCACCTAAATATTGGTTCAGTATAAAAGTAAAAACCGCACCGCAATCAGTTAAGTGGTTCTAGAGAACCTAAGTTACAGATATAAACAAATCCAGCTGTATCCTTAACGGAATTTCAACCCTGAATATGTATGATAAATCCTCCCTCAGCACACATCATATTGAATAGAAATATTATTATTATTAGCACCACGTCCTACTATCCGTTCGGGTTACACGCTCTTACGCTAATGTGTAATGGTAGTGTGATTGCGAGATGAAATGGAGGACCTACATTTTAACGTGGAATCCGAACCAAGGTGGAGGCCTGGCATTTCCCACATTCACAAGTTGTGATTAATACACGTCTTGTTAGAGGTGAATGAAGGGTTTGGCAATCAAATAAATCTGTGCCGGGATCGAGGATTGAATAAAAATAAAAGCATCACAGTGATTTATGAAGTTTCAGGTATATTTGGTTACATAAAGACATTCTTAAAACAGTACAAAACTACATTTTTTTAAATTAAATATATTTACAGTCCAAAACTTAAAAAAGCATATATATTATTTAAAGTGTTTTTAAGCTTGTAAACCAAAATATACAATATTTCTCCTTACTTTACAATTATTTATACCTTCTCACTCTGATATTTTATTAATAATTGCCTATGACATGTCCAGTTTTTTTTAAAATTCTAGAATTGATATAGATAAAAAACAGGTTTAGAAAAATAACACGTTTAAATAAAATTTATTAAATATTTATAATCAAAGTAAGTCTTAAAAAACCTCAATTTTTCTCATTCAAAGTATTTATCAACGCTGTTTACTAATAGTTATAGTGTAGCCGTCATGGTAACATAAAATAAAGTATGGAGTTTATTTAGGGTTCCACGAATTTATATAGTCATAACAGCTTTGAATAAACGAATAAATTCACTTTTATAACTAAAATATGTCTAATGGATAGTATTTTATAAAACTTTTTTTCATCCACCCGGAAATAATATAAAATATTTTAAATCATGATTGAAACACATAAATTAATGAGTTTTTTAAACTCAGCTTCTTACAAATAAAGTAAACATTGTTTAGAGTGTGTTATTTGCATTACTTGTGTGGAATATAATAATTCATCACTAATACATTTATAATTAGATATACACAGTAATGAAGTTTCTGGAAAGGGGGAGACTTGCCATATAAAACCAGTCAATGTAGATAGCAGCGTCGAATTAACGTTTGACATAGTTAAATATTTAATAGATAGAAATAATCTAACCCGTATGTTAAGGAGAGCAAACATAATTAATTAACTAAGTATGTAACGAATAATTGATTTTGTCATGAGAAGAACAAAGTTGAAAAATTAATTGAATAAATTAAACCGTTTGTGCATCATTAAAAGACATAACACCTTCCTCATCACTCCTTCCCAACAATCAACAAATAATTTAGGGGCTTAAACCTTATCTAACTCCGGCCTTGGGCGTAGCAAGGCAAATTATTTTGCAGTCAAGTGTGGATGTATTGCATATTTCGAGGGGTGAGCCAATAAGTTGCTACCTTCAATATCAACGGAATGTACTGTACAAAAAAAAACAATAAACATAATTAACACAATGATAATAAGTTCTAATATATTAAAATATGTGGCAGTTGTTGACTCTCTGTGAATTTATTTTGCCAGGAAACGCCATGGCCCCAGGAAAGTTGCCCCAGCTGATCGGACAGGCACCACCAGAAAATCGACGTCTTACACTTAATCAACGTTTTAAATGAAAGGCATATAATATTCTCTGGCCACCCCATTATCAAAGAGCGCTAGTTGTCCCTCAGCGTAATTTCACAATCTAGCCCCCTTCTCTACTTAAATGCCCAGATACTAGCATGTCATAGAGTTCATCAGTTCCGTAACTATAAAATCGTTTTGCCTCACTTCACATCATAGATGGGATGGCAAAGGGTTGTCCTGTCTCCCTTAAATGTTCCTAGCTTTTGGAGCGTCTTTAGCGTCTGCTGATCTACGTCCTTCGATGGAACCTACGCTGAATATGAAGAAAGAAGTGTGCGTCGGGGTCTGGAGAAGACCATCGGATAAGGCGCTGAAAAATCCTGGGCCCGGAAAGTGACCGGCCCCAAGAAGGAAGAAGCTAGCAGCGAGCGTCGGGGGATCCACTGTCAGTGGCAGGCTTGTGAAGCCCGTCTTTGCAGGGGAGTTTAAGATCTCCGTTCGGAGGAGCTGAAGGTCCCTCCAGTCAGGTAGGAGCTCGTGCGGGGTTGCAAGGGGTCCACTAAAAGCCCGAAGGCGGTAGCTTTAGCAGCAGTTGCCATATCGGGGGCAACAAGCCTGTGGTAGAGGCCGAAGCCAGTGGGGCCACTCCAACTTCCGGATTCAAGAGACCGAACCCAACAAGAGAAAGGCGGTAGCTTTAGCAGCAGTTGCCATATCGGGGGAAACACGCCTGTGGTAGAGGCCGAAGCCAGTGGGGCCACTCCAACTTCCGGATTCAAGAGACCGAACCCAACAAGAGTTACTTTCAAGAGACGAAGCGACCCTTTCCAAGGCCAACAAGGCTGGCATGACCTCTCAAGTAACCAGGGAGGTGAGTGCAACAAGTAGCCAACCAGGCGAGGCCATTGGGGATCCTCCAACTAACGGAGTTGAACGTGCCAATGGCAGCTGTCACCAGGAATCACTGGCCCTTCTCGGGGCGAGTGATGATACAACCCTTTCCAGGTACTACATGTGGCCAGCGTGACATCCCCATTTACCGGAGGAGTGGATGCAGATGGCCAAGGTGAAATCATTGGGGCCCCTCCTATTACTGGAGGTGTGCGTGCCGCCAACGGATCCACAGGGGCATCTGGTATTGCATCCTTGGCCTTTGGTTCGTTGGTCCATGCCGGCCACCTGAAAAGCGTCGGTAGTAATGCCAATGTGGGCGAGTCCAGTGGCGCCCTTCTAACTACTGGATGTGTGCTTGCCACTGATGACAAAAAAGAACTGGAGGCCCTTTTCAGGATAGACAGCCACAAACCCGGAAGGATGAGAAAAGCTCCTGCCATTACGATGAGGGGACACCTAATGGTTCCAACAGTAACGCCGTATATAGCTGGTAAAGACCGTTGCAAGCGGCACTAGACGCGAGTGATTTCTCAAGGTCCTCAAAAATCCGCTTAAACTCCGACACCACCCGCCAAGGGGTTTTGGTAGGTAAGAAACGCCCGGCTGAATTTTCTTCAGACTCGGAAGACCGGTTAAATGCTTTGCGCGGTTTGACAGCTCGTGCAACTCCGTGGACGTGAAGGGACTGCCTTCAGGACCAGACCTCCCGTTGTTGCTTGATTAGTCGAGCCAGGGGTCCAATGATGAATCTGAGGTATTTCAGGCCGTAAGTCTCCACTGAAGGGGTAAGGCTGGCAACATCAGGAAGCTAGCCAGTAGGCAGTAGCTCTGGTGATGAAAGTGAAAGCAACGGCCGGTTAGGGTCGTGGAAAAGAGACTCATGACACAGATAGGTCCTCTAGACATCCAAGAAGAGCTGATGGAGATGGGTTTCCCCGTGAAATCCGTCACCCAGATGCTCTTTCAGTGGAAACGAGATAAAAGGACCCAAGAAAGGCAGTGGATGCCAAACATTGTTGTCTCTCTGACTCTCGGGGAGCATACTGTGAGGCTGTAATCCATATCAGGTCTGTGTGGGCTCCACGTCAAGGTAGAGAAGTAAAAGTCTCCTGGAGGCCCAATTCAGTGGAAGAACTGTTTCCAGATTGGGTATGTGTGGAGGGATTTCCGTGCTAACCCTAAGTGTGGGTTCTGTGGTGATGACCGCGAGAAGGTCAGGTGTCCGGAGGAGATATGATCTCCCCCATAGGGCCTGCACTGCTCAAGAGCCCACTCCTCGGAATGGTGGGGCTGACCCACGTACAAGTCCTTGCGGTCGCAGGGACTGTGCGGGCCTCCAAGGATCGAGAAGAGGGGACGGATGGTCCAAGCGAAGGCCAGAATCCCTCAGGGCACGCTGTGGTACGGGGGGCGGCCGTGAATCCAGCTCCAACACCAAAGTCACTGGTGCAATCTTTCGCCAGTGTGCTGTCCGAGAGACCAACCCTTACAACTAAGGCTGAGCTAACTGACAATGCCACCTTACCAGAACTGGTGGCATCTTGTTCTTCCCTCTCAGTCAAGGACCCCTTAAAAATCGCTCCTCCCCCAATCCCGACCCTCATTTCCCCCTTATCCGCACACCGCACCTCTGTCCGTAACTCTTTGCGCCCTTACAAATATTTCCTTTCCCTCCCCACTCCTATCCCTTTCACCCTTGCCACCACCACACCCAATCTGCTCCCCATACTTAACCTTTGACCTCTAACATCCTCACACCCAAACCATTCCTCTCACCTACCCCAGAGAGTGACAGTGCAAATATCAAAAATTGCACTACGCAACTCAAGGGTATTCCGGGACTGGATCGATGAGACTATTCATCAAGTCTCTTGAGGAATGTCCAGGAATCTCCAAGGAGTATCTGCGGCTACCTTGTCATGGAGCACATCATCCTCTACCTGGTCTCTCAAGCTAGTACAACAGAATATAAGACCACCAGTGCTGAAGGAGCTCACGATCACACTCTGAAATGCTAATGGAGCTACCAGGAAGAAGGCTGAGCTTGAAAGATTCCTGGCAAAGCATTATGTTGACGTAGTGCTTTTGGGAGAAACCCACTTGCACTCCGCAATGAGGTTCTCGTCAGCAGAGTTCATCTGCCATCGGAGCGACTGAGCGGGGGATGTGGGAAAGGGGTGGGACAGCGGTCCTGTTCCGAAGGGGCCTTTACCATCACATCATCTCTCCTCCTTCCCTCCAATACATGGAAGCAACGACTATACAATCGTTGACCTTGACCAGCAAAGTGTGTCTCATTTCCATCTACTTCCCTCCCTTCCACCGGTTCGACTAGCCTAAGAGGGCTGACATGGAGGGGCTGTTTAAAGATACCACCTATGTTTAAATCGGTTGTGACTTCTATGCTAAGCACCCTTCATGGGGCTCTAGGCTTAAGATTGCTCATTACGGATTATCCGCAACGTCATAGAACTAAACGGCTTGGTGGCTTCCAGCCCTCTCACACCTATTCACATCCCTCACAATCCCATTGGTTTCCCGGATATTCTAGACTTCGTTATCTACAGTGGGATCAGAAGGTGGTTAGTGCTGAAGTCTCTAGCTGAAATATACTTGGATCAAAATCCTGTTCTTGTGAACTAGGGACGTGTAGTGTGTCCTTCACAGACCCCCAAAAAACCTGATATTAAACGGACTGACTGGGGTAGGTTCACGAATGTGTTGGGAGAGAAGTTTGGACGCACCCCAACATTTCGAACAGCTGCAGAAATCGATTGCTGTGTGGAGTTCATAGCTTCCGACACCAAAGGTTCACTCAAAGCTTCGACGCTGAGGCACCATCTTAAGAGGGCGCCACAGACTTATTTGTTAGATTCTATCCTAAGAAAGGCCAGGAAAAAAATCGGCTGAGGATGGCTCGGGAAATATCGAGGGACCCGATAGACAAAGCCAGTTGGAACCGTAAAGTCCATGCCCTTCACGAGATGGTCCAATAATACCGGAACAGTGTTTAGGACAAGTTTGAGAGCCTGTGTGTGCTAACAGGTCCCTGTGGCGCATGACGAGGAACTTGATGTGGATCCCCACATCAAGGCCACCTATAGTGGATCGTAACGGGGTGGCCCTCTATGACCAATAGAAGGCCTATGCTCTCGCTGTACATTTAGGGGCACAATTAGTACCGACAGACGATCCATAAGACCCAGTGCAAATTGCGCACGTAGCTCAGGTCATCGGTGCGGTCTCGTACAGAACCTTGGATGAACCTGAACCCGTGGAGGCTACAAAAATGTCGTTTGCGTTAGGCGCTCTAAGACTAATCTAGGCCCTCGGACGTAACGCTATCAATAACGTGATCTTCAGAAAGCTGCCCTTGGAGGCGATTAACTTCCTTGTGGAGTTATTCAACGCCATACTGATTCTAAGTCATTTCCCCGATCTTTGGAAGCATGCCAACGTCCTCTGCTTTCATAAACCGGGTAAGGACCCTTCACTTGCTTCGTCTTACCGAATTATCAGATTTCTAGACTGTTTGGGCATGTTTTTGAGAGACATATACTGATGAAACTGACCCTATATGTTTGTGAGGTGATCATCTTGGTGGAGGAGCAGTTCGGCTTTCGGGTGGGACCCGCTACGTCTCATCAACTCACCTTGCTCGTGGAGCAGCTGACGAGGAACTTCAACATCAACAGGCTGACTGGTGCTGTATTTCTCGACGTGGCAAAGGCCTTCGACCATATTTGGCACTAATGTCTCCTTTTCAAACTCCTCTCCCTGAACCTGCTCTTATACCTAGTTAAGCTTATACAATCTTATCTATCCCACCACACCTTCTCCACTACCTTTGGTAATGCAACTTCCTAAGTAAGAAGCATCTGGGCTCGAGTGTCGCCGGGATATTTCCATGGGCCCATGCTCTTCAGTTTGTATGTTAACGACATTCCAAAATCCCCACACAACAAGTTGGCACTGTATGCGGATGACATGCCTCTAGTAGTGGAATCGTGACGAGGGCAGAGGGTGGAGAGGTGACTCAAGATGCACCTGGCCAAGATGAACAGGTGGCTGACCACCTATAGGTCAGGTATTAAAGTTTAGAAGAGCACATCAGAAAATTATACAGGCAGGCCCCCACCCCGGTTGTTCGGAGAGAAGATCAGCTGGGCGAACAGTTTTAAGTACCTGGGACATGCGCTGGATACCAGATTGACCTGATGAATATACTGCACTGAGCGATTGAACAAGGCAAGGCATTAGCTATGAATCCTAGGCGCACTGCTTAACAGGGAACGGTCTGACTCTGTACAAGAATCTGCTCAGGCCAATCCCCTACTATACGTGTCCTGCTTGTGGCACGTATAAGAGGAGGATGCAGGCGTTCCAGAGCATGAGTCTTAAGATCATTGTGGACGCACCTTGGTATGTTCGTAACATTATCCTGCACCGCGACCTGGATATTCCTACCAACGAGGACTACTTTCGGAAAAGCTTGTGCAGTCGTTCTATGCCAGGCCTCCCAGTGCCACTAATCCTCTTATTCAGGGGATTGTGAGCTACTTCATCTACCCTGGAGGGTGCCATCGACGTCCCAAAGCTCTGCTCGGGTAAGCGAGAGGTGTCAATAGTGATCTGGGAGGCTCTCACCCAGCTCCCTATAGAGTAGTGTCTCCGCACGTAATTCTAAATACTCTTATTTGTTTTCCCAATATAATTCTTGTTTTCCCCCACCAATATTAATAATATGATTTTCTTTGTTTCAAAAACTTCATTAAATCCGTCAGTCCACCTGTTTTATGATCTAAAATCACACAGTGTGACGTCATTACGTGTTGGAATTTGATCTCGTGCTCCCCATTCAAGGGTTCATTAGAGCACACTAATATGCGACTGCGACTGCAAATGCAACTCACATAATACATTCTATTGTATCAACTTGACGGAGGAAGAACTTGGACATAAACCTACATCGCCAAAGAGTCTACGAGTGACTACGATGTATCAGGCATAGGCCTCACCAACCCGTCACAGAGGAAACCTCTTCTCAGACTTTAAGTATCTACTATTTAGAATATGTATTAGATTCTAAACTCCTCTTTGCTATATCCATAAGACATAGTTTCTTCAATCAGAATGTCTGACTTTAATTTATATGTCCATAAGGCTTAGTTTTAAATGTTACTCGTATATCCTATTTTCTATATCCATCAGACATAAGTTTTTTGTTAGGATGTCTGATTTTATATTATATGTGATACAGAGATTCATAAGACGTAGAGCTGTTTGTAAAAATTATGACATGTTTTCCTATGCCCTTATGACGTAGTTTAGAAGTAAATGTTTAATATTCTATTTATCATGGTCCATACAACTTTAATAACTATATCAGTTTGTCTAACTTCTTTGTCTAAGCCCTTAGGACCTAGTTTTATATGTTATGGAATAATAATGACTCCATAAGATATATTTCCATGTTTAGGATCTCATTCTGGTGAAAATCAGGTTATCTAACGTTTTCTTTAATGACCTAGTTAGGTTGGTAACATATCTCGGTCAGTATTGTATCTTTGTTGTGTATCTATATAGGGTGCGCAACCTGTAAGCGCACTTCTAGTTGATAGTAGTGGCCCACGGGAATAGTGTTTTGTCTCCGGCTCCTGCAGGAGTCGTTTATAGCAAGTTATACTAATATTGTTTGTACTAGCTATTGTGTATACTAGTAATGGGTGGAAGTATAATTTTACTATTGAATGTCCAGGAAGTACTTATAAGGAATTGAACGGCCATAATTTGTTAACCATGTAGATGCCTAATTGTTCCCATTTACTATGTATATTGCTGGTTCCTCTTCTAGGAAATTAAACTTAGGTTTTCGTTACTCTCTATGAAGTTAACTCAAGATAGCTAGCATCTTTCCATCCTCATATAACTCGATAAATTAGGATTAAATACCCCTTGTTTTAATTCACTATAATTTCACTACTGTTCATGATTAGAGCTTTCAGTTCTTGACCTGGTAATAGCAAGGCATGTATTGTGGTTTAACCTTATACTTTTATTTGTTCCCTATCTTTGACTGTCGCTAGTTTGAGGCGGACGCTCCTCTGTAGAAGAATGAGCGTCGATCCTCATTTTAAGAGTTACTAAGCTAATCTATAATGTATACCATGTTACTTCTGTTAGTTCTTTGACACCAAGGTGTTTATTTCTATTCCTGCCTATCGTAAAGCTTACGACTTTGGTAAATGAATAAAGTTTTCCTTAATGGATATTTGTAGCAGCCATTTTAACACCAATTCAATATAAATATACTTCCACACAGAAAAATAGTTACTTCTATTGATTTTGTAAATTTTGAGCCCCAACCCCCTTTAATACTAATTGGTATTAGAAAATTCATATTTGGTTCTATTTGGTTATATGAAGTTTTATTTCTACATGTCTACCTCATAAAAACTTACTATCGATGATTTTAACCTCACCCCAATTCATTTATTGGATCTATATCTGTAAATGCTACATATTTAGATTTTTCTGATTATCTAAGAATATACTACTACCTTGATGCAAAAGTCTATCATTTCATCTGATCTATAGAAAAAAAATTACAATCAGAATATTCTAGTCCCTGTTTAACTGCCTTGGGGCTTAAATTTAGCAAAAACTTATTCTTGTCTAGCACCTGGAAGGAGTTTCTCTACCAAATTTCCAAATTCAAAGTTTAGGGGTTTTGGAGATATGGTGATGGCTAGTGAGTCAAAGCTTTCGTCTTTTTATATAACTTATAGTTTACAGATAATATATTATTTAATTAATTCTTTGTCTTAGTTGTTTTTCTGTCTGTAGACACTCTTTTTTCCAAAGAAACTCCTTGATATCATCTCTTTGTGAGGGCTGTCGTATCTTTGGAGAACGTATGCCAGAAACCCTGACTTACTCGTTCTCTTGTGTTAATTTAAGTTATTTTTCTCGTTGGGAGAGAGTCAAATTAATTGTTAAACCCACTTTGGTGCCACGTAGCAAAGTGTATATGTACTTGCATGGAGGGAGAGCGGGAAATAATTTATAAAAAAGATGATATATTCAGAAAAATTATAACCTCGAACTTTTCGTCACATTCCAACCAGACCAAATGATATTGACACTTACAGCCCATGTTATCACCGACGTGCATTTTACAATTGACAGCAGTCTAACGACCTAAATATAGGCCCACTTTGATATTAATATACTTCTCCGGATCTTATCCTGGTACTAATCAATTACTACTGGCATTTAATACACAAATAGCCCGTGAATCCTCGCTTCTATCAAGTGGAAGAAGTGACGATTATAATTACAAACAAAGTTAAATAAGAATGTTTTGGGAAGGATGAGGCATAAGAGAACTATATAAGTTTAATAAATCAGTTTAACTAAATGTAAACAAAAGAAATAGAAATACATACGTTTTAAATACATCTTAAGTGAAACAGTCCATAGTTATTAAGGTCTTAATTTTTTTTTAATGTGACTTTGGTAAATAGGGTAGGATAATGGAGGGCAGTGGTGGGGGATGGACTTTGTCAACAAACGGAAATAAAGATTTCTGATGTTGTGGTATACATTTTAAATTGAATGTGTAGATATAAAAACAAATTTGTATTGTTAAATATGTCTAAACATTTTAGATTTCTAAAGGTAGTTGGGAATATAGGGAGGGAAATGGGTTTCAAATTTCCCAAACTAATAGAAACAAATACTTCTTAGTGTGGAAGAAAATCTAGGTTTAGAAGAAAATAAAGTAACCGAACATATTAAATTGAACCCAAGTAAATAAGGTAATAAAAACACTCTTAGGTGTGGTATAACATTTAAACTTTTCAAGAAAATAGTATAAAGACTCCTCCAAATAACAAAATAAATCATAAAATTTTATATTTTTAGTTGTAAATTGAGAAATGATTACAATTTTCAAAATTAATATAAATAACTCATTTTCTGTCATCAAGCAATAATGTAAATAACCCAGCAAGAATGGCAGTAAAACATGATCAGAGCACAGTCATCTTCATCAAAACCAAAATCTATATTTATATAAACAGCTTATGAGGAGGGTTTCATATCAAAAATGTCACCTTATTAAGACTAAAGAAAATATAAAAACAAGTTTGGCTAAGAAACTCTCCAGTGCCGTCAGTTACGCTGAAATATTTTTATTGAGTAAGCTATTATACATGCTAGCTTTACCCTAGCAATATTTATTATTTAAAATACAATGTTATTACAAAAGAAATAGACCGATTAAATAGTTTATAAAACCAAAAACTATTTTTAAGTTATCAACAATCAAACTACCTGGTATAGTAGATAAATTATTTATGTTCTTTTTAGAACCTTTAAAATGTTCAATATATGCACCCTTTTTGACACGGCATATAACAAGGCGATAGTCAAGTTCTTCCCATAACCATTGCAACATTTGGCTATGAACACTCACTTGCCACAGCTGCTGTGATGCGTCGTCTTAACTCCTCTAGATCAACAGGAAGTAGAAGGACGAGAACCCTGTCCTTTACACAACCCCAGAAAAGTCACCGGGTGTTAGATTAGGACTTACTAGTAGCCAGCCAACGTGTGAGTGACATGCTGTCTTCTATTGGGTGGCAAATCCAGTGCTGTGGAAGTGTTTCATCCTGATCATTTCTAACCTCTTGATGCTGGTGTGGAGGTGCTCCATCCTGTTGAAAAATGAAGTTGTCACTATCTTCATGTAGTTGAGGCATCAGCCAATTAATTAGCATGTCGAGATAAACACCTCTTCCAGTGTTTTCTTGAAAGATGAAGGGGCTAATTAACCTTAGGAGAATCCCTCACATTCTCCACTGTTGATTTAAGACGTTCAGAACCCCATATTTGAACATTCAGTTTGTTTACTTTTCCACTGATGTGGAATTTTGACTCATCACTGAAAATTAGCTGCTCATTCTTCAAATGCCTCTGAATTTTAATGCAAGAATAACTACGATTTAGTTTGTCTTAGCCACTTAAATATTGCAATAGCTGCAATTTGAAAGGAGTCAATCGCTTCCGCCAAATTTTCCAAACAGTTGGTTTTGGAATTTTTAGCGCCACGTTCGTCTTTGATCTCAATTTCTGTGTTTTACGTTGGTAAGCGGCACGAATATGATCCTCCCGTTCTTCTGATTGGTTTTAGAATTTGTAGCGCCACGTTCGTCTTTGATCTCAATTTCTCTGTTTTACGTTGGTAAGCGGCACGAATATGATCCTCCCGTTCTTCTGACACGCGTGATTTACCTGGACCTTTACCCTTACACAAACATTCATTTGTATTTTTGTATTAAATTTATTGTGTCAATCATAAATATACTGTCTAGTGGATAGTAGTTTTCCAAAACGTGCTCTAAAATGCTGTTGCACAACAGTAATATAATTTGTTTTGGTGATTCAAGTACACAATACTCCTTTTCAACAGCAATGGTGGCCATCCTAGCTAATTGCAGCTTACATAACAATCAACTACAGTGGTGCCAACCAACAAACTAATCGATTAAACTTTCCCAGTTTCCCAACAACATGGTCCAAAGTGGGACCATATATCTTAAGCAATTATGTGTTTTTTTTTAAATTTTGAATATATTTATTTTATAATAATACTGTATATCAACTAAACCTTACTAGGATAATAAACCAAATTAAGATAAATATGGCTCTTACTAAAACACTATATTTTAAATATGTATTATATTGTATACATTGTAAGTCTCAGTCAATAAATGTTTTAGCTACTTATATATTTCATTCTTATATATATTCTTATTTGACGTTATCTACAGTAGCCCCGTGGCTTCTTTGGTGCTGACTGACAGATCACCTCACAGATGACTTCTGACAGTCAACAATTTGGTATATACCTAAATGTTGACTGCCAGAAGTGACAGCTGTTAAACATATGTTTTTTTCAGATATGTAGACTGGCTGTACAGAGGTTAATTTCCTGAATAGTTTACATTCATCCTTCCAAGTTCTATATTATTTTTACCTTCATTTTCCCCATCCCATCATTGTAGTTAATGCCTGCTTTTCCTAGATAGACATGCCAGGAAAATTAGTTTATGAAATTATTTCTTTGAAACTTTTCTATCTTATTGAACTACACTTCACTAATCCAAAAAGCCCTAGGTAAATACTATACACATAATTTATTCAAGAAAAACTTGTTTAACAACTAGTTTACACTATTGATTCTATGCTGGTCCCAATTTTTGCACCCCAACTTGTATGCGTGCCCCAACCGTGTCGTGGATAAAACAAAGCTTAAACGGTAAAACAAAGCATGGTTCAGAAATGTTTACTAAAAATATAAGTACAGCTATATTTAAACCTACCTACAGTATTGCATAAAGAGTTAGAAAGTTCACAGCCAGATTTACAAACGAATGAAAACTATTCTTAACCTGAGTTAATTCTGCCCAGTCCACCTCATTAAACACTACCCCTATATTTAGCTAGGCGTCAAGTTCTTCCCACTAATCTCTTCCTATTAGTTTAAGCAAAATACATTAAACGCGGTTCTAGTTTCTTTTCATCCGCACTGTATTTTCTTCTCACGGTGATCTGCCAAATTTGACTATCCTAGTAATGTATTGTGATGTGTAGCATCATTATGTGACCTCAATCATTCTCCGGCATGGCCGATGGTAAGGGCGATGGCCGCCAAATATTGGCGTCATGATAAGATTTTAGCATATGATATGAACCCAGTTTAACTGACAGAAATGAAGGCGTCTGTCACATATTGGTGTCAAGATCAAATCTTGACACTTGGCGTTTAAACGCATGTTGTGCAGTCTGTAGACTCTGAAATCACACTAGCTCTAACCTTTTAAGTATGCGTACACGCATCAAAATCAACTGAAACTATTGTACACTATTTACTGACCAAGAGATACTATCTGCATTTAAATATATATTTTAAAAGCACTTTATATGTTAAATCAATAGCTACACCTTTTATTTCAGCTCATGTTGAATTTTAAAGTCTTGGGAAAGAAATAGAGAATAAAATTACAAAATAGGAGGAGTTGAAGAAGAAAAACAGACTGTTACAACCTTCCAAACAACTATTTGCATTTAATATCGAGTATTATCACAGTGAAGTCTACTTAGATCTAAGTCGTTCCTATTTGCATCCTTCTCTCTCTTGCTCTTTCGTTAGGCCTAGAAAATCCTAGTATAGCCTTATAACGGCCTTTTGTTATCTCGGGAGGAAGCTTAGTAAACGTAACTCAACACAGAGGTAATAAAACCACCCTGTTCCTCTAAAGCCTCCAACCATAGCGTCTATGCAAATAAATAGCATTTGGCCACATAATAACATATTAAACCAGACAATAATTAAAACTGCATTAAAACGTTACTATTTCAGTAGCATATTTGACAATACTCATATAGGCAATATATGGTAGCATAGGGCATTTAAATATACATCATACAGAACACGTCTCTTAATTTCCCAACGAACAATTATTATGAGTAAGAGGATGAAGTAGAGATAAATCAACCTTCACACAGACATTTGTTGCTTTACCAGCTTTCCCTAATGTTAGAGGGGGGTTAAAGGGTTTTTGCGATATATTCGGATTTGTTCCAGGATTACAAGTGTACCTAGTCGTAGTTCTGATAGGGATGAGGGCGGAAGGGTCAGTAATAGCGGCTCTTGCCATGTGGTGTCTATTAGTGATTATTATGAAGGGGTTATACGAGCTGATAGGACGGGGATAGATATCTTTGGGAACGAACCATCACAAGTTGGCTTCGGAAGATTACGAGGTAAAATGATCACCACTACCACAGGCAGATGTTCTGCCCATGTGGTGTCTAGGAAAGAGGCTCCCGATTTTGAGAATATTAAATTTTATGTCTAATTAACTGTTAACTTATTTTTATATTGAGGGAGACTTTTGTATTTAATTAATCCAACCATTAAATTAGCTAAAAATCAATAATTATTACTATTGTGCCTTAGGAAAAATTCAATTTAATGCGTTTCGCCAATAGTTTTATTAATTTTAATTAATTTGAATAGCCACACAACATCCATACTCCGCCCTTTAGTTAATCACTATTAAAAGGAAAATGTAGATTTTACCAACACTAATCTCTCTGTATGGGTCGGTAATTGATCTGAGACTATTTATCTCAAATACTAATACTATTAATAACTTATCTTAAAGGACAGGAATGTGGAAGGTAGCACAGAGGAAGTTGACGCACATAAACGGGCAGAGGAGATGGGAAAACCATATAAGACGTTAAATCACCCTAATGAGATACGAGCCTTGATCTCCTCAATGTTGGGGTTATATCTCAAATGTCGCCAGCAGATTGAAGAAATTACGGTTATGGAAATCTTCTCCTCCTGCACTTAGTACACAGGTTGACAAATATTTACAAAATGGCTTAAATACAAACACAATTTGGACTTTATACAAGTAATTAATATGTTCAGATGGAAAGTAATGTAAGGTTTGAACAGCTAAAATAGCAGAAGCTATAAATATTGTGTTAACCTAAATAATGATTGTTTTATAAACGATATACAAAACATAATTTGAAATACAGCCAATTATAGCCATTATCATCTCTAGACGTGATGTCTGTTTTGACAAGCACACTGTCTAAGCTTCTGGCATTCGGCTAAATGGTTTCCCTTGTTTCTCCCCGAATATGAGTGTAAACTCTCTATAACTTCCACTCATAAAGATTGTTGATTTGACCAAAACAATCTGCCAACCAATTATATAATTAATATACGGTATACAGGGTACTATTTTTGTAGGCAAAATAAAATATACTAAGAAAATGCAATTAAGGGAAAAAAGTTTGGTTTTGAGACAGTGACAAAATAAAATTATTTATTTTTGATTTAGTGGACGTCTTCAAGGTTATTTGAAAACCAAATTTTTTTTTTATATGTGTATTTTTTTATTGAAAAATTGGGTTCTACGAAAGAAAATCGAGAAACTATTGTATGAAATACTTTTTATCCGAGGTATATTTTTGATGATATTTTAATGAAGTAAAGAAATGCGTATGATGTTTTTGGAACAGTTTTTATTTCACTTTATTGCTTACTTAAATATGTAGAATGTAAACAATTATGAAACAAGCTCAGCCAGTTTTAATTTGTTTAAATTTTTTTCTTAAATCTAGTTAATTTTTCAGCTATTTTATGGTTTTGCCTGTAAATTGTGTTTATTTAGACTGTTTTTTATGATGAATTATAAAATATGTATTTTATTTTCCGTTGTAACAATGCCTTCAAATAATATAATCACTTTTATTGTGATTTAATTTGTTTTTTAAATTTACTTTTGTTATTTTATGCTTTTTTGCATAAACTAAGTTTATTTTGTTTGGTTTCTTTAATCGTGAATTTAAACTATTCCATTTTTGTTCAGTGTAATAATGCTTTGACGTAAGATAAACAATGTTAGCGTGCTTACATTTGCGTTTTTAATTTAAGAATATTTTCAGCTATTTTATGGTTTTGTATGTAAATTTTGGATATTTAGTTTTCTTTCTTTGATAATAAATTCAAACAAATTATTTTGGGATTCATTACAACTGTGACTTCACGTAAAGCACCTTTCAGACAAAGAGTGTGTCACCCTTGTCAACGTTGGCGTGTGGACGTTCCCACACCCAAAACCCTTTTTCGACGGCCCTCGCGCTTTGTTCTGTCCAGTGTGGATTGTGCAATTGTACAGTATGGACCGTGATCGGCTTCTTGTCCTCTGCCTAGTGTAAGTGGGGGAAAATAGGAGACAGAAACACATTATGGTAGGGGGTTTGTAATCTTCTTGAGCACAGCTCAGGGTCAATATTTGCATTTTATTTATCTTGCACCATGTCTTACTACAGTTCAAGGTTAATATCCGCATATTTTTATTTTTTACCATGTCTTACTACATTTCAGAGTTAATATCCGCATTATTTTTATTTGGCACCATATATTAGCCTACTACATTTCAGTGTTAATATCATAATTATTTTTATTTTTCACTATGTCTTACTACTAATTCGGACAATACGCTTATGTACTAATTCAATGATGGTTTTAGGGGTTAAGAAGGGTATATTTCAAGAATGTGTACCCACAATTTCGTGGAGGGAGAAGAAAAACCGTGTTGGAAGATCCACCCTCAGTACACCAAGCCGAGATTCAAATTATTGGCCCAATGTTTAGACGTTGACTCGTGTAACTACCACTACGTCTGAAAGGGACTTAAGATTGGCATTTTTAGTGTTATTGCCTTTAATTATTAAATGTAGGTATTTTATGGTTTTGACACAAATTATGATAATCTAGTTTCTTATTTGATAATAAATACAAACTATTTCTGTTGCTTTTCATTGAGACATGTATTCACGTAAGAGAACAACCGTTAGAATTCTTTTCAATTTTTTAAAGTTATTTTATAGTACTGCGTGGTAATTATGCTTATTTTGTTTGTTTAATTGATAGTAAATTCAAACAATTTTTACTGTGTTAATTGCAATAATTCTCTAGTTTATGTTAAAAATACTGTTTAGTAGCTGTTATGAAAATGATATCTTGTATGAAGTGAAGTATTTCAAATATGCTCTTAATAAATCATTTTAAACAAAATATATTTAATTAAATAAATGCCTTCACGTAGGAGAGTCACTGTTAGAGTGCTTGCATTTGTCTATTAAATATATTTATCTTTAGTTAAGCTATGATTTAGGTTGTAGATTAGGTTTATTTAGATTTATCTTTAATAATAAATCCCAATAATTTATTATTGTGCTCATTTCAACAATGCCTCCATGTAAGGAAAGACGATGCTAACGTTATTGCATATGTCTCTTGAATTTAGATGATTTAAGTCATTTTAAGCTGTCGCCTTTGAATTTGGCTTACTTAGTTTTGATACTTGGTACTAAATCAACAGCATACTTCTATTTGGTTTGACAGCCGGCTTACTAAAGAATGATTATTCCAATTATTTTATGATTGTTTCTTAGATAGTAAATCTATACACATAATAAAACTCTAATATTTTTATGTGAATTTGAATTTGATAGAGTTTTTCTTATTTATAGGTATTACAAATTATAAGAATACTAAATAATCTACCTTTTTAGATTGTTTGTTTGTCTAGGATTTTACTGCCGATAAATTATAAGAATATTCATCACATCGATATGGGATTTCTTTTGTTTTACTCTTTAATTTTCAGAGAACCATGATATGTAATATAACATCATGCTAGCTCATCATCGAGGGAAGTGATGTCGAAAAAATCGATTGTAAGCAGTGAACATTCATCGCGGCTAGTATTGTGGGTACAGAAGATACCACATGATATAAGCAGGTTTGAGGGACGGAGGATATGGGTATGTACGTGATTATTTGGGAATACTCGTATCCATATAAAACACTACTATCAAATAAATTTATATCATTTTAAGTTTTCGGATGTGTCGATAATGTAAGCGAAACTCTGGGTAAATGCTATCAAATAACCTAAGTGTGAATTCGGTATCAATTAGTTATTTTTATTCATTGTGTGAGCCTAATTGAGTTGCAGTAAAGAGTTTTATCAATCATTTAGGCTTGTTACAATAGTGGTCATTATACAACGCTTTATTTTCACTTGAATTCCCTGTTTAAAAAAACCTATTACTCTTCATGTTTAAGGATTATTGTATCCTTTACTGGTCTTAGTATACAGAGTGTAACAATACAAAGCCTTGTATTGTACAATGACTCCCCACCCAACCTAACATCACCAAATAAATTGCCAAGAGACGTACTACCCACCCCCAGAAATTNAGAGTATTAAAAATGTAACCTTATAGGAGTCAAACACGAATTCTTTTATACGTAGAATCTCGTAACTAGTTGATGAGACTGGTGACTTAGTACCCTCCAACCTTAATACAGTAGTTTGAAACCAAGGGGTCATTACCTTATTGAGGTCATAGTGTTTTATGGGGGTGGTCACAGGTCATGTTTAGGTCATAGCTTTCTATTTACTTAATTAATCTATTATGGCTATAGGAAGGTTTAAAATCCAGATTATGAGATATATTTTTGGATAAAGTTATAAAAACTGCTTAGGTTACTTTTGGTTACACTAATTCATACTTAGATGACGGTAGCATTGTCTCTGAGGGCATGACATCTCAAATAATCACCGGGTTGTATGGTTCTCTTTGGTGGCATCATAGTCACATTTGTATACTCAATTTATCCTTATAGGCAATTTATATTGATTAAAATAAGTAAATGTGTGCACGCAGGCTTCACATCACGCTCGTTTGGTTTGGTTTTGTGTGAAATCGTGATTTAAATTTTCTATGAGTGTACTACGGAGGTAATTTTCCTAAATGGTTTCCACTCCTCCCTACAAACATATAATTGTTTATTTTCTATAAAGTCTATCTATCCAACAACTGCAATTAAATTTGAATAACCGTGAAAGAGTGAAGTGAAAAAAATAATAAAAATAATATCTGGATGCTTGTTAATAATAATAATAATATTTAGCACCGCGTCTACTATCCGTTCGAGTTATACGCTTTAAGTACTAATTACTCTAATGGATTAGGAATTGGCAAGGTTAAATTAGAGGAAGTGAATCCGCATTTGCGTGGTGGGAGAATGGAAAACAATTTAGGAAAAAACCCCACAGTTCACACGACCTAGGTTCGAACCTCGATCTCCTCGTCCTCAGTAGTCGGGCTCAACACGACAAGTGTGTTAGCTAACTGCGCCACCGAGGTGGGTTGGAGGATGCTTGTTAGTAAGTAAGATATATTTATATTCCCAGGGAACAAAATTTTAAGTTCAAGCCTTAGGACATATTAGAAAACATTGCTCCTATAGGTTTTATTCTTTATGTTATTTATATAATTTCAATATAATACAAACTATACAAAGTCCCCTAAGCCCTCTTCCAGTGTCAGAGCTTATCTCTGTAAAAAGAATAAACAGTATATATTTATCATCAACAAACAACATTAAAAATACTTTTTAAAAATCATTAGAAAATATGATCTATTTATGACTGTGTTTTAGGATAGTAAGGCTCTATTTAATCAATTAATTATATTATTTGTAAGCAATTAATTATATTTCGTTGTCTTAATATCACCTTAAACAATAAAACTAATACTTTGTGGTTAAAACTTATCTACAATGTCTGATTTCAGCGCGTGTTAATATGCAGAGAAACTGGCGCTTTTTGACTTCAACTTCTTATGATTTCATTTGTAGTGAATATATAGTGAAAAGTGTAAAATGCATAGAGTTGATTTAACTTTTACTTCGTCGATATGCATGGTGGGTAGTTTAGATAAGTATTGAACTTAGGGCGTGTCTGACAGTGAGAAAGCAGGGAGAGGATCTAAGCAATTAAATTCTAGTATACAAGCAGACGGGAATAATAACTATGTTCTGTATTCATCTTCATGTTTGAAATGCTTAGTGGTAGCAATACTTGTTTGCTATTTACGAGTTTTACTTGCTTTCACGTCAATGACTGTGATTTTTCAAATAATTGAAAATAAGGGGAGAATATAAAATTTCTCATGTTATTGAGAAGTAAGTCTAGTATAATAATTGTCCACTACGACCAGTCGTTCCACCCCCCGAGGCTATCAATTAACTTACCTTCCACATCCGGTTTATTTACTGTTAATCTCCAACCACATCTTCCTATCGCCGAGACCATACGAGAGAGTGTGTATTGCGATGTTCACATTCGGTTTATTTAACACTATTCCCCCTCTCAAATCCTAATGTTTTGTCATCCTCCCTCCCCTGAGACCATGTCCTCCGACAGAGGCCACCACAGTGGCTCATAAGATTAGCCCACGACCCGTTAGACTCCGGCGTCTTCTTTCTCGCAGATGACAACACGGTCACAGCACAAACGTCTCAGAGATATTTCATGATTAGACAGACTTTTCTTCTGAGGAAGTTGCGTTTTGCTGAAAAACTTTAATATTGCTGACTTGTATTTGCCCAGTTCTTGCCACTCTGTACGGTTAAACACGACCCAATTCCCTCCGCCTTTTTCTAGCTGAACATAGGGCGTAAAATTGTTATTGGCACTCATACTGACGTAGACACGTTCGGCGTCAACTTTGTCCAGCGGAAACAAAGTATTGAAAATAATGTTGATGGCAAGTGGCTTCACAGGCTTTGCTTTGCGGGTACAAACGTCTTGGTCTTCCATGATGTTTGATCGCTTGGATGACTGTCATGATTATGACTAGCACGCCGTCGGGATGCCCCTTTTATAGGCGCATGCTCATTGGACGCAGCCTCTTGATGGGTGGCAGAACCCTAACATCTTGAAAAATGTGTTGTAATATATCATCACCATAGCATCGTTGCCTGTGTGATTGTTGGGTGAGAATAGGGCCAGGAAAGTTTTCATCGGAATGTTCTGGGTGCGATAGAGAAAGTCGATAGAGAAAGTACATGAGACAGTAATGGCCG
This sequence comes from Timema poppense, assembly GCA_902141375.1. Taxonomy (NCBI): domain Eukaryota; kingdom Metazoa; phylum Arthropoda; class Insecta; order Phasmatodea; family Timematidae; genus Timema; species Timema poppense. Next base: position 22,345 of record CABFOV010007465.1, read on the forward strand.
CAAANCGATAGAGAAAGTACATGAGACAGTAATGGCCGCAAACATATGAGGCTATACTTTGAAGTTGTAACGTGTTATGTGACGTGCGGGAAGTGTTTTTTCGTATAAATGCATGGCGACTCAGTGTTTCCTAGGCTTGTTGTGTGGATCTGTGTTTATGACTATATCGGCAGGTCACGCTATTCTTGCAGGTAGTTGATAATCAGGAAAAACACCCGATCGTACAGAATGGAATCATGGGTTTGTTTTCAGTGCACGTCTTATGGTGTGCGTGTCCATCTTCAATCATCCGATCTCTAAGTCCCCAAACAATGGAGGCCGAACAGAAATTACAAAGAAAACTATGTACCATGAACATGGTGTGGCCAAATTTAAATGTTTTCAAAGACGGACAACCTCTGTCGTACAGATCTACGACAGGTGTAGGTGTGTATATACTTTTTTTTTCTGCCCCCTTGACGTAGACGGATTCTGCACCCATTGAGGCACAGAAGAGGAGGGATTCGAGCAGGCTGTAATCCATATCGACGCTATCCCAGGGGATACCGTGCATATTGTTGATGATATAGACGGTTTGTTTTTAGCAGCGATGGAAAGTTCCTTGGTGCCGTAAGGGGGTTTTACGACCCAATATTGAAGTAATGTAGCGCATACTGATAAAACACTAAGTTCCTTGACGATAAACTCTTTGCTGTATTTGATAAAGCTCTGGAAGTCTACAATGGCGTATATGATATAAATGACGGGTATAAGTGTTAGGAAGTCACTTATATTAGCTACCATAATAGGTCACGACGTTTATGCCATATCGATGGTGATGATATTGGAAAACTCCCCGTACATGATACATTTGACGGTTTCAGCGAGAGCTCTGGTTAAACTCACTTCGATGTTTAGAGAACCATGGCTCATAAAATTCCAATGCAATGTCTTATGGGTGGACAGATTAGTTGTGAGATCGAAATCCATTAGATGATATCCCTTAGGGAAGGCTTCCCGTGTGATGTCACTACCTTCGTTCATGAAATGGATATCCGTTTCAGAAAACAGTGTGTGGTAGGACATGACATATTTTCCATTTGAAAAATCGGGCTGTAACAGTTTCGACGGCACTTGTTACCCATCCACATACAACGAGAAATGGTTCATTCCTTAGGTTTAGAAGTTGAACGGGTTCTTGGTGGCGTATACGTTGAACCTGGCGTTTGATACAAATCCTACGATGCATCGTTTAGGTAACTATCCGGTTAATACGATGTCCAGTGATTTCCCTTGCACAACCGTATGAATAGTGAGGGTTTTTATTTCCACGTGGGTGATGGGATACTTTACGGGACTAACATTTTATGTCTTGGCATGTGACAACAGTGTAGAAGCTGCTACTTTGACACGTTACACTAGAAGACCAGCTTCAACAATGTGAACCTTAAAATGTGGGATTTAAAAGGCCATAAGATTAATACCGTCACTGAAACGGACCCACTAGACTCTGAGATCGGTGCCGATCAAAATGTTTTTCTCTTCGTTAAACACATCACCGTGTAGACACACCAAGAGATCCACTGTCTTACTTTTTTGCGGTGGAATTGCGATGGGCCTCAACCCCTTTTTGTCTGCGTTAACCCCCTCAAAGATTCCAGTGCTTTCTGTGAACCCCAGACTGCAAGTAAAATGTGCTATTTTGGCTTCACTATTGTAATTGAGAAACATCTCAATATATTATCTATAAACATACGTGTTGCTGAGTGGTGAGAACATTTTTTGATTTAAAGACTCATCGAACTGTGTTAATAGCGAAGGCATCCAGTTGTCATCCATGAGGGAAGAGACAGGTTTGTACTAGATACATTGTCAACTTTCAAAACATGTTTCCGTGGTGGGGACGGAAAAGATATCGAGTTCACTGCTGGAAAACTCACAGAACTGGGGGTGTAGAAACGACATTTCTAATTAAAATATCTACCACTTCCTTCTTGACCTTTTTACGTCGGGGCAACTACAGAAGCCTGACGTAAGTGGTTCTTACTGTACCCTTTATAGCCTGAGCCAGTCATCAGCGTGTCGATCTTCTGCTCAGCCTTGCGTTTAAACTTTGTTCCAACCTCGCCGACACGCTGCCGTAGGGCCTATTTGAAATGATGACGCTGATTGGCAACGTCGGAGAGTATGGTGATACCCATATAATTAACCTGTTTTCCAATTGCTTTAGCACCGCTTCTTAGCAAAGGTACGACGATCTTGAAGAGGCCGCTGAAAATATATTCTATTCTTTAACCGCGTTGATAGGGAACACCATGGTAGATCTAAGATATTTCTGTTCCAGCCTGGTTGACGTAGTATCATTGTGAGGTACAGTTCATGTTGATCAGCTTCTAAAATAAAGTTCCACGTACACTTAACCAAACGCGAATAGTACAGGTTCAACAATGTCTTCTCTTATATTGATTTCCAGGTTTTCAATTTTCCTACTTAATACAGGCACGTAGTGCAACGGAGTATAGCTAACTGTCTAATCTATGCCGTAGAGCTATTTTATTTTTTGATACCGATGATACATAAAAGCAGGGCCACAAAGTCACCCACGAGCTGAGGATTGACGAAATTCGTGTATATGTATATATTCGAGACTAATCTATGCCGTAGAGCTATTTTATGTTGTTGATACCGATGATACATAAAAGCAGGGCCACAAAGTCACCCACGAGCCGAGGATTGACGAAATTCGTGTATATGTATATATTCGAGGGCAAGCCTAGCAGAATGTTGGTGGCGTATGCTGACTTTGGGACATTGAACAGATTAGTATTAGAATCGAAACATACCTTTAGAATTTGTTGGCTAGATACAGTCAGCAGCTGTATATTTTAAAAATAAGAATTAACGTCCACTTTTTTGTTAGGATTTGTGTACTTGAATATAGCTCTGGAATCCCCTTTAAACGCCTCTCCATCGTTTAGGGCTTTTACCAAATCATGGATAGTTCTGTAATTTTCAGGCTGGATGTGAGCCTTGCTTGTTAGTCTCACACCGTTAGCGTCAACCCTGTTGTCCTATACAATATCTTTTCCCTCGAATATGATAGTGAAAGAACACGGATATTGGATTTTGTGAGATTGACCTCCCACTGTTCGTAAAGTATAAGACAGGTAGGGTAGTTTCCTGGTGAAATTCGTGAGGGTATTTTTCGGGAATCATCCCATAGAGCTGTCCCTCGGCAAAGTGATGTATAACTGGTACTTCATGGTAGGGCGCTAACGTAACTGGCAGGAATCCAAGAATTAATCTTGGTGGGGTAGCCTTTCCACTGATACACGTATACTTTCTTTCTAGTGCCCTTACCCTTGACAGGTAGTATTTTATCAACTTTAAAGTTGCGGAAGGACGTACGCGTTGCAATTCGAGTTCGTACAATATTCGCTCTACCTCCTCGCCGTCAAGATGGGTCAAACTGTAGACGACTGGTTGCCTCAACACGACACTGATGACTTTAAAAATTTCTTCAATACAATTTCTTTCGTAGAACTTTTAAAATAGCATTTTGGATTTGATAATATGCACCGTGTCACCGACTTTGAGTTTTGGTTTACAATTTGAGTTTGGGTGCCGTTTACCGTACAGATTATCTCTGACTTGTAGTGCATAGATTTCTGAAACGTCTGCAGAAGCCATTTTGATACTGCAATGTTTGGCACCGTTGTAAGCGTCGACGAGAACTTGGAGGATGTCCACAAAGCGATACATGTTATTTTTGGTAATGTAGCGCCACATGCACATTTTCAGAATACTATTGAAGCGTTCCACGATGCTTGCGTTCAAGTACGAATTATTGTTGGTGTAGTAATACACGCCTTCTTTATTGAGAAATTTCCAGACTAGACGTGATATGAACTCTATCCCCTTGTCCATTTGTAACCATAAAGGTTTACGGCACCTTTGTTTGAAAATGTCCTGAAAGGCATCCCTTACGATGCTCCCCGGCTTGGAGGGAAGAGTCCTCAGCTAGGCCATCTTGCTAAACACGTCGATGACTGTGCGCAGGTACACGGTACCGTAATTGTATTATCTGAGATTATGCATATCGTTGCGATCGGCTTTCCAGAGATCATCAATGCTTGACACCACGTACTTGTACTTGTTTAATCACAGGTTTATGTAGAGTACAAGCGTCCTGCACACGGAGACATTCTTGAACTTAGTCCGGATCTTTGTCGAACGCCTTTGTGAGCGACGCCATCCCTGCAAACCCCGTAGTATGAGAAGGGTCATAATAGATGTCATCTAAACGGTCCATTAAGCTTCTAAAGGCAGCCACCTGTTTTCGTCCACCCTTTTCAGTTTCTTCTTCTTAGGTCGTTGGAAAGGTGTAAGTGGTTGGGGTATGGGAGTCGTATCTCGAAGGGTTACCAAAATTTTCGTGTTTACAATAAATTCTTTCGGGATGTTTATTTTTTGAAGTGCCGTTAGAAACTCTCGCCACCCAGACGGCTCGCTGTGTCTTCTTGCTCGGACCAGCTCTTTGACTAAATCCACGATATTGCCTCCACGGAGAGGTGTATCGTGAATATTCACTTCCCCGGTTGTGTCTTAAGAGATACCCCCTTGGGAAGTAATATGTTATAGAAAAGTTCGTATTCTTTACGTGCCTGTACTGGTACAGTATTAAGCATCTCAGGGATGGGAAGTACAGACACTTCAAGGGCTGTTTTGTGTGGTGGTGGGTGTTGATCATAGGGTAGATAGCACTGTAGCACTTGTTGGTATAAATTCCACTTAGACTTGTCGAAAATTTTGAAATGAGAATTTTTTCTATTTCCTTGTCCATCTCGGAGACCAATAAATATGTAGCCTATGCCATTTGTTGGTGATGTTGATCCTAATGGTGTAATGTTTCCGGGGACACCAATATCATATATTTAGTGTGTTCCATTATCTACTTGTTGAATAATGAGCAGAGGACACCGCTGATTATTGGGGATACAAGTAAAGGAGGGAAAGCTCGCCCTTTCTGAATGAGTAGTTATCTCTTCTTCTTCCAGAACTCTCCTCGTTTGACCAGCTTGCAAAACTCTGTTTGTGAGCAAGTAACTTTGCCTTCTGTGCACTTTTCAGTTGTACCCTCCCTTTAAAGTGTTGTAAGCACACTCGCAAACAGACTCAATCGGTTTCTTGTTTTCCATTCTAAAAAAGTCGACACGTTGCTGGGGGTTCATGCGATGCATCACACGCAACAAAGGGGCTTTCTTCATCATTTTGGGACTCATAATTATGAAATAATCTGTAATCGAGAAGTCTCGGGGTATTTATAGCTTTTACGTGGTAGGTACAGGCAGCACCCAACATTTGTGCGGATTCTATATCTGAACCATTCGGCTTTACCTCTTTTGAAATTATCAAAACATAGACTTGAGGAGTACTTATAGCACCAGTGATAAGCCTCTTGTAAAACACGATTTTTTTACATACCTGACGTGCAAGGTGTTGAATGAGAGCTTTATCCCTAGGATTTTAAAAAGCACGATATATTGCGCGTTAAAGGAAACTTTTCTTTGACCCTTGCCCTGTTGGAATATTTTTGTGTAAGATAAAGATACATGACGCTAATATTTTGATGATTGCATCCTTTGGTGAAGAGATCGACGACCACTTCGTTGGCTTCATGCATAAGGTAGTCCAGAATAATCATTGTGGAGAGTCATTACAGGTGTCCTCCATTTCCAACAAACCCTTACAGAATATGACTCAGGGAATTGGCCCGTATTGTTCGAATCTCAGTTACCATAAAGAATAATACCAAGTTATTTTATCAAATTTAACGTCACACATTTTGTCCAAGTGACGGATAAATTCGGCTACAAAATGTGACTTTCCACAGCCGGTAGGGCCGCTGATGATGGCCAAAAATTGATATTTCAAATGCTCCATAATGTTTGAGACTGTGCTTATAAGCTAAATGAACTTGTATTTATAGGATAGGTAGGAGGGGG
>CABFOV010007466.1:5965-22602 GCA_902141375.1 Timema poppense
CACACACACACTCACACACACACTCACACACACACTGGGTCGGACCTGTCCTTTCTTCTCGTCGTTTAGTCGCATCACGATCTCTCGGCTCAGATACATCATGTCGAGAGCGACAAGAGTGTCGGGCGGGTCAGCGCTGCTGCTCCTCTTGTTCTTCGTCAGCCCCTGGGACGTCAGAGGCGCTGTGACCAACTCGACGGAGCTCAAGACTGCCGCCGGCGGGAACGTGACGACGGTTCGTCTGGGAGGGAACAACAGTACCGGTGGTGTCCAGCAGATGCCTTGTGTCAACGGTAGCGGGTGCGGTAGTTCAACGGGTCCTAGGGTCAACCCCGAACTGGAGGAGATAATCAGACGAGTGATCGCCGACTACGAGAGGGAGACCGCGGCCCTTAACGGGTCTGGAGTTTGTGGTACCGAGAGTGTTCCGTGAGTAGATCCTACTGTTGATTTTTTTTTCTGACTAAAACAATAGGCTCGAGGCCTTTAATTTACGTTATATCAGAGGAATCTGACATATCGTGCTCAATATATTTGGAACTCGCTTCAGCAGTCGTATAGTCTAAGGCAGGTCTACCGTAATTGACTGGACTGCCGATTACAGGAAGATCTGGGCTCGAATCCCGGTCGGGTGAACTCAGTTTTTTTTTTCCCCCTATTTGTATTATTCACTTTCCATCCACGCAAATACGGGTCCACTTTCTCAAAATGTAATAGTCCTCGTCCCTAAAACATTAATGTAATTAGTAGCCTACATGTGAGTACAACCCGAACAGGTAGTAAGACGCGGTGCTAAAAAAAATGTTTGTGAGGCCAAGACGCTGGGGTAGCGTTGTCAGTGATTCACGAGTGAGAACCACTTATAGGAATGTACTAAGAGATTTTTAGGTGGAGGGGGCTCAACCCCCCAATAACCCCCGTTAATGTATTATCAATCATTTCTTTTTATATTAACTCTCAATGTATCAGACTAGTAGTTTATAGGACTCTTATAACATTATTGACACCTACAACCAAAAATATATTTAAATAATAACCCTTTTAATTACTTTAAGAGATATTGAAAAAATCACCTGCTATCTCCACTTGGAGGAATTTATCACGTGTCACCGCAGGTAGTGGAGGGGTAGGTCCTGGTGAGGGGTGCAGAGTAAGCGTAACTTATCCCCCATTTCAATTATACCTTTTTTTATATCTAAAAATAACCAAAAGTAGCTTGAGATTAAAATAGGTTAAATAAGTACATAAAATCGAGGTGAGGGCGTGGGATCTATAATTTCATAGTTTTAAGGTATGTACACGTTATTATTTATTTAATCACCACGTCTTTCTACCGGTTCAAGTTATACGCATATGTAATAATCATTATAACGGGGTGGGGATTAGGAAGAAAGCCTTTTAGAGGTAATCTACTCGCACTTACGCGGAAGGAGAGTGGGAAACTATTTAGGAACAACCATACTCATTATTCTCGACCGACATTCGAACCCCGATATCCCCGTCATCAGCAACTCAGTTTAACACGAGAATGATGCCTTAAACCACTACCCGCCTCGGTGGCGTAGTTGGCTAACGCACTAGTCGTGTTGAGCTCGACTGCTGAGGACGGGGAGATCGAGGTTCGAATACTCGGTCGGGTGAACTGAGAGTGGTTTTTCCAAAGGGTTTTCCACTCTCCCTCCACGCAAATGCGGGTTCACTTCCTCTCATTCAACCTTCCCTATTCCTAATCCATTAGCGTAATTAGTACTTAAAGCGTATAACCCGAACGGGTAGGAAGACGCGGTGCTAAATATTATTATTATTATTATTACGTATTAAAACTGTGGTGTAGTACCATGGATGGTTCATGAGTTGATACCAAGGAAAGCAAGGTTTACTGTAACTGTACCAGCCAATTATTTCCACACATTCAATTTTTTTTTTTTTAAACTCGCCCATTAGATCCAATAAACAAACACACGTTCGTTTTTTTAGCACTGCGTCTAACTACCTGTTTGGGTTTAACGCATATGCACTAATGGGTTATCGATTATGAAGGCTTAATTTAGAAGAACTGCACCCGAATTTGTGTGGAGGTGGGAGTGGAAAACCATTTAGGGAAAACCACCCTCATTGCACCCAACCGTGACTGAACCCCGATTTCCCCGTCTTCGGTAGTCTAGTCCAACATGATATTAGTGTGTTAGACCAAGCAGCCACCGAAGCGGTCACGCGTTCGTTCAATACAATATTTTTAACAACTGACCCCGTGGTGTAATGGTCAGTGCACCTAACAACGAGTCTAATATTAGGTTCGATTCCCGACTGGTATCTTGGGTATTTTTCCTGAAAGGGGAATCACCCCAACGGTCACCAAGGTTTTGTTAATTAGGCTCAAGTTAGATTTAAGTGTTTTAACTGATTCCACACCCTCATACTCACTATCACTGACACCTAATTGGGGCATAGAAAGAGCCTCCACGGAAAGGATGTACGATTAGTACATTCGGGCGTCCCCTGGGCAACGGTACATTAGTACTGACTAAGCTTCCCAATACTTTTCAATACAATACGATTGATGTAGCTCAGGTGCGCAATAAATATATAAGTGTATGTATTATTTCGAATGGAGTTTGTCAAATAGATAATAAGATGGCGCAGACAGTTTACTAGTACAGTCCTAGCAAACCTCTCATGCCTTGGCAACAACTCGGAAGTTACAACTATTTTTGGCCTATAGTACTATATTTTCCTACTCCGTTTTTAAAACTTTTACTTAGTGTAATAAACTACACACTAGAATTAATTGTTTAATTTGAACTTTTATAGTTTAAAATAATTGTAGATCATATTTATTTATTCTCGTGAAAATAAACACAATTTTAATAATCTAATTAGTAAAAAAAACGGTAGTTCTCAATTTATCAATAAGTGATTCATCAAACTTATGAATTGTATTTTACCTTAGGTAAGATTATTAATGGAGATATTGATCATCCATGAGTTTAATTTTAGATCTTGTTTCTATGACTAGTTAATAATTAAATATATAAGTCTAAGGATAATATTTACCTTCTTTGAAGGGATATAATTATACGCAATGTCCATTTTCGTGTAACTTTTTTTTATGTGTCATATATTAGGTTCTTCATATGAAAATTGTAATGTAACTATAACTGTTTCGTAGCATTATTTATTAATAAGTTGAAAATGAATCTAATAGAAAGTTTAAGCTTGTTTTCCTACTGTTGAATATTAATCAAAATTTTCCCTTTGGTTACAGTCATACCACTACCCGTGTAGTGCACAACGATACTGTCAATGGAGTGTTTGTGGACAATGAGGTGTGTATCTTACTATACAATGTTAGTGTGCTTATTATTATAGCTATGTTACCATATGTGTGGGTGGGTGTCTGATAGACACATGGGTAGGTTATATAAGAGGTTCAGTTACCGGCGCTTGCAGATTTTTCTGTGAAAGCATTGGGTTTGGAACGGGGTTTACTCAGCCCCGTGAGGACAAATGAAGAGCTATTTGAATGAAAAAAATATGTAACAGCCCCAGTCTAGAAAAGTGAGATTAGCGCCGGAGGGTTAACTTGTGCTGACCACACGACACCCACTCTCCACAGAAAATTGACACATAAATGTTTAGGTGGCTGCGTGGTCTAATTCGCTACTCTCACAGTAGACTAGACTGCCGATGACGAGGAGATCCAAGGTTCGAATCTCAGTTGGGTGTACCGAGGCTGGTTTTTTCCATGATGGATTTTTACTCTCCTTCCATGCAAATGGTGATACACTGCCTCTAAAATATAACCTTCATAATCCCTAAAACATATTTTGTAGTATGTACATAAGCGTGTAACCCGATCGGATAGTAAAATGCGGTGCTTAAGAAAACAAGTTGGCAGTGTCCTTACCAACAGACGGCGGCTGCTTGGCGAGTATGACCCCATTTCAGACCAACGCTATGGAGTTATGAAATTATACTGCTATGCTAATACATGATATAGGCCATAGGCTATACACAAATAGGTCGGGCCTATGCTATGAATATATATTTTAATGAAAAAAGAAGGCATAGTTAGGGTGAAGGTTACTGTACATTACTCGTTATATTGAAGACCAGGGTTTAAAATCTTGTTATAGACACTCTTAGCCCTATTTCACACTAGGATGCCACGACAGTTCTGCTGACAGCCAAGGCCATTACCAGCCAATAATTTTAAGCGAGGTATAGAGGCTAAAAAAAATTCTAAATGATTCCAGAAACTATCAGCAGATGGCCCGGTACATGGGTACAATTTGACCTTTGATCCCAATCTATATGAAACGCGGTGTTCCCTATCAACGCGATCATGTAATAGGAAGTTTTTCCAGCGACCTTTTCAAGATCATCGTACCGTTGCCGAGAAGTGGTGCTAAAGCCATTGGAAAACAGGCGCTTCATACGGGTATCGATGTGCTCTTCAACGTCGCCAATCAGCTTAGTCTTTTCAAAGAGGCCCTACACCAGCGTGTTGGCGTGGCTGGAACAAACCTGAAACACAAGGCGAAGCAGAAGATCGACACACTGATGACTGGCTCAGGCTGTAAAGGGAGTCATAAGAAGCACCGACGTGTGCCAGCAGTGAATTCGATCCGTCCCACCCACGCAAACCAGTCTTGAAAGTTGACAGTGGATCCAGTACAAAGCTGTATATTTCCTCACCGATGATTCGACCATCGAGTTTACCGTTACATTTTAATTGCGATCTGTGGTTCGCAGACAGCCCTGGAACCTTTGAGGAGGTAAACGCCGGCAAAAAGGGGTTTGAGGCTTGTCGCATTCTCACTGTCAACGCAAGATGGTGGATCTTTTAGGGTATCTACACAGTGATGTGTTCAACCAAGAGAAATACCTTTTGAACGGCACCTAGCTCAGAGTAAGTTTGGTCCGTTCCAGAGACGAGTTTATTCTTATGTCCATCCCTGAAATCCCGCGTTTTAAAGTTCATATAATTGAAGCTGGCCTTTTAGTGCAACGTGTCAAAGTAGCACCTTCTATACTGTTGGCACATGCCAAAGCATTAAACTTCAGTTCCGCAAAGTACTCCATTACTCGCGTGGAAGTAAAAACACTCACAATACTAGACAATGTATTTATTGGACAGTTACCCAAACGATGCCTCGTAGGATTTGTATCAAACGCTGCGTTCACGGAGACGCCACCAAGAACCAGTTCAACTTCCAAACCTATGGCATGAACCATTTCTCGCTGTACGTGGACGGGGAACAAGTGCCGTCGAAGCCATTACAACCCGATTTTTCGAACGGAAACTATGTCATGTCCTCCCACACTGTTTTCATGAACGGGTATTCATTTCATAAACGAAGTTAGCGACATCACACGGAAAGCCTTCCCTAAGGGATATCATCTCAGAGCTTTCAATCTCACACCTAATCTGTCCGCCCACATTACATCGATTTGGGATTTGACGAGGCATGGTTCTCTGAGCATCGGAGTGACCTTCACCAGAGCTCTCACCAAAACCGTCAACTGTATCGTGTACGGGGATTTTGCCAACATCATCACCATCGACAAGGACAGAAACGTCGTGACCGATTCTGAGAGTTAATATAAGCGACTTCCCGCCCATTTAAATCATGTACGTCATTATAGATTTCCAGAGATTCATCGACGACAGCAAAGAGTTTATTGTCAATAAATTTAGTTTTTTTATTTGTATGTGGTACATTACTTCAACATTGGGTGTTAAAACCCCCATATGTTATCACTTTCAGCCGCTGCTAAAAAGCAAGCTGACTATATCTTCAACAAACTGCACGGTATTCCCTGGGATAGCGGTGATGTGGATTACAGCCTGCTCGAATCCCTCATATCCCGTGCCACAACGCGTGCAGAAACCGTCTACGTCAAGGGAAAAGAAAAGAAGAAGTTTCTAGCCAAATACACTCCTACGCCTGTTGTAGATCTGTACAACAGAGGTAGTTCATCTTTGGAAATACTTAAATTGGGCCGCACCATGTGCATGGCACATAGTTCTGTATTCAATTTATGCTAGGACTCCATCGTTTGGGGACTTCGAGATGGGATGATTGAAGATGGACACGCACACCATAAGACTTGCACTGAAAACAAACCCGTGGTTCCATTCTGTACGGTCGGGTGTTCTCCCTGCTGATCAACTACCCGCAAAAATAGCGTGACCTGCCGCTCTCGTCATTAACACGGATCCACACATCAAGCCTGGCACGCATTGGGTCACCATCTTTATCGACAAGAACGGCGTGGGAGAATATTTTGACAGCTATTATTTTCCACTCCGTATAAAGTCACATCTAGCATTTATACGCAAAAACATTTCCCGCAAGTCTCATAACACGATACAGCTTCAAAGCATAGCCTCAGACGTTTTCGGCCATTACTGTCTCATGTACCTTCTCTCTCGCCCCCAGAACATTCCGGTGAAAACTTTCCTGGCCCTTTTCTCACCCACTAATCATACAGGACAAACGCTAAGGTGTTGAGATATTGCAACACTTTTTTAATATGGTAGGATCCTGCCACCCCTCAAGAGGCTGCGTCCAATCAGCGTGCGCCTTGACTTCACCTATAAAAGGGGCGTCCCGACGGCGTGTCGGTCATAATAACAACAGTCGTCGAAGCAATCGAATATCATAGAAGGCCAAGACATTTATTTACACACGCAAAGCAAAACCTATGAAGCCACTCGCCATCACCAGTATTTTCAACACTTTGTTTCCACTAGACGAAGTCGACGCCAAGCGAGTCATCGTTGGCATGAGTGTCACGAACAAATTTACGCCCTATGTCTAACTAGAAAAATGTGGAGGTAATTGGGCGGTGTTTAACCATGCAGAGCGGCAAGAACTGGGCAACTACAAGTCGGTCATATCAAAGTTTTTCAGCAACATGCAGCCTCCTCAGAAGATTAGTCTTACCAATCATGAAATCTCTCTTAGACGCATGTGTGGTGACAGTATAGTCGTCAGCAGCGAGAAACAAGACGCCAGACTCAAACGGGTCAACTATCTAGCATCTAGCTGGGCGCGTCTTTGTGGGGTGTGGGACCTCATCGACGTCACCGTCAACTGACGAGATATGTGGTCGACACTCGTCGCATGATATTGCAACTATTTGATCGACACACACGTCGTGGATGTATGTGACACGCTAACAGAATCAGCGGATGTCATCGATCTCAAACAGCCTACGGTGGAAACGCACATCAGAAACATGGATCTTATCAGTGCTACCTACTATACACGTCAAGTCATCGGTTTGGACTATTACATGCTTGATTGTTAACTAAAAACACATCTAAGAGACAATGTAGAAAAACGTATAAACGAATATATGAGTCATTCCTGTAAAAATGTATTATAAATATTAGGTATGTCCATGAAACCTTTAATGTTTGATTAAATGCTTTTAATGGTAACGCCCCCCTTAATTTGTACTTGTACTTTAATTTTGATATTGTTTAGACCAGAAATAGAGCTATAAATATTTTTTTTATAACATGGGGGGAATCGGGGGTTTAAAACTCGAAAAACCCCTCCCTCTGACTATACCTTGCTGACATCACTGTCTATTACAAAACAAAGAAACCAATGGTGTACCACACACCTGGCAACGATGCCAGTCCGGGTGACAAGACACTGTACTACTGACAGTGCCACCATAAGAAACCACCGAGTAGGCTGCTTTACACTGTACTCTAAGCTACGTAGTGCAACTTTTCCATCTTCCATCTTGAGTCATCTTACGTTGCGCATGCGCATGACGCAGTTTGGGCTACGTGTTGAACAGACGTAGTACTGAATAATTGTAGAAAATAACCAAGAAGGTGTTTAAGTTTTGTTTCCAGTTTGTTTCACGTGTCTTTAAGCAAGGCCGTAGCCAGCCAATAATTTCAGGGGGGAGGGGGTTGGTGGGCACATCCCCTGATTGCTGGAAGATAGAAAAAATTGTAATGATCAACAGTTATAGAAGCTCCCTGAAATGGGTTTTTCATGGGAAAATAAACCCTTAGTTGTCAAATGCTTAAAAAATTTCTAAATATTAAACACTTAATGAAGCTCTGTGAAATGTTTTATATGGTATAATAACCCCCAAAATGCTAGAGGCTAGGAAAATTTCTGAATATTTAACACCTCTAGAAGCTCTATGTAGTATTATTTATGGTAACACAGCCCCCTTATTTGTATTTGTATCTTAATTTTGATATTGTTTGAAACATAAATAAAGCCATATACATTCTATTCATAAAATTTCGCGGGGTTGAACCCCCAGACTCCCCTGGCTATATGGCCTTGTCTTTAGGTAATATTATATTTTTGGTGCTCTGCTCGTCTCATCTTGGTTCGGCTCAGCTTGGCGTGTTAACTGGCATCTAAAGACCAATTCACACAGAACGCTAAGCTATGATATGCTGTGCTATGGTTAAGTCGTTTTAACACTCATTGCTAAGCTATGGTTCCTATTTTGCTCCCTGAATTTATTGTGGTCTCCTCTGGTCAGCTCCAGTGAATTTAAGCTATGGCATTCTCCAAAATATCTTGTTTGATCTCAGATGAGAATATTGTTGCAGAAGAGCTGCTCTATTAGCAGCTATTATAGAAAAAGACATAAAATTAGTGGGGGTTTGTATTGTTCAAATAATGGTTCAATTATGATATAAAAACACTTATTAAATGTATTATTATAATAATAATTATCATTACTATTAGCACCGCGTCTTACTACCCGTTCGGGTTGTACACACTTACACTAATGTGTAATGGTAGGGTGATTGTGATATCAAATGGAGGACCTACAACTTAACGTGGAATACGAACCACGGTGGAGGCCTGGAATTCCACACATCCAAAAGTTGTTATTAATACACGTCTTGTCAGAGGTGAATAAAGGGTTTGGCAATAAGATAAATCTGTTCCGGAACCGAGGATTGAACCCCGGAGTCCCAACACAGAAGTCTGACACCTTACCCCTAGACCGCCAAGTCACCTAGTAATAAATATAAAACCCGAATAGAATATTACTCAAATAGACGTTAAACTGAAAACAAAACGTCAACACATAGGGTTTTTTTTTCTTCCACAATTCAGCACTGCGTCTGTTCAACACGGATCCTAAGCTGCATTATGCGCATGCGCAACGTACTATGGCTCAAGAAGAAATAAGGAAAATTTGCTCGGCAAGCAATCGGAAAAAAAACATAGCGTGGAGTAGCAAGGGATAGCTTAGCCTAGCTTCCTGTTAAATATAGGGCCCGCTATTTTTCTAAACAATTACCAGAGCAAATCTAAGCTTAGCTTTCAGTGTGAGCCGGCCTTAAGGTCAGGTAGGCAGACCCCACAAATGTCAACAGAGCTGCCGTGGTATCCTATTATAATTTAAGTCTTACAGCGACTGTTTCTCTGTTGACCTCAGACTGATCAGGTGACCGAGTACGTGACGGTGCCATTCTGCTGCCAAGGATACCGCAAGAACCCCCGCGGTAGATGTCTGCCCGTCTGCCCGGGCAGGTGCGCGCACGGTGACTGCGTGAGTCCCGGCAACTGCTCGTGTCACCCGAGGCACGCACTGGACAGAAGCGGTAACTGCGTGCCCACGTGTCCACGCTCCTGTCTCAACGGCCGCTGCTCCGGTAACAACACGTGCGTCTGCAACCCGGGCTTCGCCCCCTCGGGCGCCATCTGCGTCCCCGTCTGTCAGGGAGGCTGCGTCAACGGCAACTGCACGGCGCCCGGCGTCTGCAACTGTAGCCCAGGTCAGAGCGTCCCTAGGAGATATTCGACACCCACTATATTAACATACTAGCTATATTAACTTATGACTTACAAATCATTCTCGTAATAGATTGAGCAGGAAGATCGAGTTTCGAATTTCGGTCGGGTGTATTACGTGTGGTATTTTCTAAATGGTTGTCAAATATCATTCTCTCAAATATAAATTTATTAATCCTCTGAACGTTAGAGTAATTTAGTACACATGCCTATAACCCGAACGAATATTAAGACTTGGTAAAAAAAATACTTAGCTCCAGAACAGACATAAAAAACCATATTGGTGATCACAAGACACAAACGTCAGTCTCGTCTTGATGTGTTTCCGGTGATAATAAGATCGGGTTCTAATTCCAGTTAGGTGTATACTTATATACTTAGCACCGCGTCTTACTACCCGTTCGGGTTATACGCTTAAGTACTATTTACAGAAATGGGTTATGAATTGGGAAGACTGATTATAGGTGAAGTGAACCCTCATTTGCGTGGAGAGAGATTGTAAAACTATTTAGAAAAAACTGTCAACCCGAGCGAGATTCGAACCTCGATCTCCCCGTCCTCGGCAGGCTAGCTCAACATGAAACCAGCGCGTTAGCTAACTACGCCACCGAGGTGGGTATTTAGGTGTAGTAACGGATTTTTTCCTCCAATTAGTTTCTACCTTTACCTTGGAGAAAATGGGGGTACACAATCTGTAAATTTTACCTACCTCATCTTTATCCGAAATATAAATCTGTTGTATTAAACATAATAAACTTAAAAAAAGTATTCGCAACTAAAGTAATTGGAGTAAAATTTTTATCAATGTATATAAATTAAAATATAATATTTTATTGGATGATGTTGATGATGATGATTTGTCAACCCAAGGGCTGGTCCTGATGTGCTTTATCCATCCATCCGGAGATGGAAATGCACTCAGCCCTTCAGCTGGTAAGGGCTGCCAGCACCATCTAGGAGAAATAATACGTACGAGGCCAGTAGTCTCGCGTTAGCTTCCGCACTGAAATTCAACGAACCAGCGAGAAAGAGCATACCAATTTTGCCAGGAAAGATATTTTCACACACATTCAAAGGTTCTTTTACACGTCACAATCGACACGGGACGGATGGCGTTACTTCTCCTCCGAAGGAAGCTGTGCTACGGATTTTTATCGCCGCTAAAAAAAAAACGTCAACCCAAGCTGAGGTTGAACCTACGAACATCGGGTCTTGAGGCGAGAATTTTACCCCAAGAACACCGGGGTCAACATATTTTATTTAAATATTAATTTGTCCACTGCTTCTTTACTTCCAGTCCATGCTATACACTTTTTAAATATGCTAATGATATAAAGATGACGAGAGTATAATTGATAGAAAATGTGCACAAATTTGCGTAGAAGAAGAGCTGGAAATCCTGACTCCGAGTCACTGAAAAACCATAATAAGGGAGCCTGAACTATATTTTAGTTAATAATATGAAAATAAAATCAATAGTAAATAACACACTGTTTATTACCCGTAAGGGTGAATATCTCTATCACTGCTTTGTGCTAAACTTGCAATTGTAAGTAATCGAAATACATTTCCCAGTCTATATTTAACCAATCTTGTAGCTCCATTCATCATGGTCATTTTTCAAAACAAATTTATAACCTCTACGTAGTCTATTGGCCTTTTCTTATTTACGTTTGCAAGAGATGACCCGTTGGGTTTCTCTTTGTTCATTGATGACTTCAAGTACGTCTTCAATCTACTCAAAGTAGAGAAACTTCGCTATGCAGAGGGTGTAGAAACTGGTAGTGTGGCAAATATTTGCAGAATAATCCTCACATTTGGGGAAAATTCCTTGTCACATTCCTGAGGTGCCTGAACAGCGTTATCTTTGGCAGTCTAGTCTAACGCAAGAGTAGCACGTTAGACTACGCGTCCACTGAAGTGGGTTGTTGATATGTTGTTTAAAATTAAATATTAATTATTATTATTAATTATTATTATTATTATTATTATTATAAACTCTTCTCTGTAATGGACAATAGACTTTATACTTAAAGATTAATTTGTTACAAATTTACTATACTTTGAGTCACAGTTTACATATTAAGGACAAAGGGGAAAAAATAGGAAAGTGACATGTCATACATTTTACAAGACAATAACATTTATATCACACCCCATTAGGACACCAACAAATACTTTTTTAATTAATATAATATTACAAAGACCTCTTTTAACCATAATCTAAAGTGCTTTAAAATATCTCATGATTGTCTAACAGATGGCAGCACTAACTCACGAGTTAAAATTAGACTTTTCCCCTTATCTCCGAGTACCCTTCATATGAGATTTGACAAGCCATTATATACATTTTTGTCCAGACCTGGCCTAATAATGACGCTCCGTGAATGTTACTTCAGGTTACATAAAAGACGCTCTGGGCAAATGCATCCCTACCTGTAAGGGCGGATGTGTTGACGCTGATTGCACTGCCCCCAACACATGTTCCTGCCACAAGGGGTACAGCAAGAGGGACAGGGACCCCAACAGTAACGTGTGCGTGGCACAATGTACCCCAGGGTGTCTGCATGGAGACTGCACGGGCCCTAACATCTGCACCTGTCGTCGAGGTTATGTCAAGGACGGTAAACTGGCTCACAGGTGCGTGGGAATAGTGCTCGTGTGTGTGTGTTTGTGTGTGTGTGTTTGTGTGTGTGTTTGTGTGTGTGTTTGTGTGTGCGTGTGTGCGCACGCGCGCACATCATCTTACTACCCATCATGGCTATCCGCATATTCACACTAATGAGCTAGGAACGAGGAGGGTATAATTTAAGGGGAATTTACCCACATTTTTGTGGAGGAAGAGTGGTAAACCGTTAAGGAAAAACCACTCCCGGTACATTAAACCGAGATTCAAACCCCGATATCCCCATGATTGGCAGTCTAATCCCATTGTGAGAGTGATGCCTTACACTAATCGACAACCTAAGTGGCTCGGGTAGTATTAATCTTTACAAAAGGCCTTCCTTAAATTACATAGAGCCTTTTTTTTCATATATTTCAACCAACCTTCTCCCATGTAAGGGATCATAAGATATTCCGTTTGCCCCAGGTTGATTGTGGCACGTAATGTAAACAAAATTGTACACACAAAAATAATTGGTTAACAAACAACCACTGAAAAACCAATACATGAACTAGCATCGCAATAAAACATGGAGGTGTGTGGGTGGTGGTATTGTGTTGGGGGTAGATACATACCACTCTACTATCATATTATAAAATAAGTCAACATTCACCCTTACATTTTGGTTCTATTTCAAAACAAACTACACTGCAGGTAAAGGTTTATTGGACATACTGTATATATCATGTATTTAGTTAAGACTCCCCCAGCATTAAAGTATAGGGCCACTATTTTACTTTGTTCACGCATGCGCATATGCAGTTTTATCACTGAGTAACTATAAATGTTTCGTGTCTAACTTCACGATCGGTCAATAGAATATCACCCGCCTCGGTGGCGTAGTTGGCTAACGCGCTTGTCGTGTTGAGCTCGACTGCTGAGGACGGGGAGATCGAGGTTCTAATCTCGTTCGGGTGAATTGGNGTTTGAATCTCGGTCAGGTGAACTGGGGGTGGTTTTTCCTCAATGGTTTTCCACTCTCCCTCCACGAAAATGCGGGTTCACTTCCTCTAATTCAACGTTCCCAATTCCTAATCCATTAGCGTAATTAGTACTTAAAGCGTATAACCCGAACGGGTAGTAAGACACGGTGCTAAATATTATTATTAATAGAATATCGTGGAGCGTTGCCAGGATTAGCAAAGTTAGTTTGAACTGTACCTATGAATTATCTTCATACCTAAGTAGAACACTCAGTTTATAAGGCATAAACGAGTATACATTATCTTTAGGTGTGTGTGAACTATATCCTATGTATGATTGGTAAAATGGGAAAATATTAGGGAAGAACGTAACCAATGGTACAGTTTTAACAAGCTACACTCGCCCTGAGAAGCTTTCAACAACATGCCACCGCCAGCAGTACCTTAAACTATGACTGTACCAATCAAGGACACACCCAAGTAATCCTTGACCGTCTTTATAATCATGATTCATCTTAAGGAGGTAGAAGATCAATGATTAACCAACATTACTACGCCACTAACGACGACACTACAAGACAAGGATTTACAAGAACAGGCACAGTTTGTTTATTATTATTATTATTATTATTAGCACCGCGTCTTACTACCCGTTCGGGTTATACGCACTTACGCTAATATGTTATGGTAGGGTGATTGTGAGATGAAATGAAGGACCTACAGTTTAACGTGGAATCCGAACCACGGTGGAGGCCTGGCATTCCCCACATTCACAAGATGTCTTGTCAGAGGTGAAGGAAGGGTTTGGTAATCAGATAAATCTGTGCCCGGACCGAGGATTGAACCCCGGCCGCCAGCACAGAAGTCTGAAACCTTACCTCTAGACCGCCAGGTCACCCAGTTTGTTGTTGTCGATGGGTTGTTACCAGGGCAATCAAGATTTGACCAAACTGTACTAATTAGTAAACCATTCCTCTCCTCATCAATCATTAGACTACCTACAAACGACATAAAACAATGAACGCATGTTTGTTTATTGACTTTATTGAGGCCTGCATTTACTTCTTAAGTAAAAAACCCGAAGGGTGTTTTGATGTGATTTCTATCCATCTGGAGTTGGGTAAACTTTCAGACCTTCAAATGGTTACTGCTGCCTACACCATCTGGTAGAAATACCATGTACGATGGGAGTTCAGGAAGTGTGGCTCCTACTCCATTGCCTTCCACACTGATATTTCATGAGCGAGCATGAAAGGGCCTACCAATTTTGCTGGTAAAAGTACTTCCACGTACTTTCCAAGGTTCTTTTACATTCCACAATTGACATGCGGCTTTACTTCCACGCGAAGGAAGTTGTGAAACGGATTTTTATCGGTCCGTAAAAATCCGTCAACACCGGCTGGGTTTAAACTCGGGAACATATGGTCCTGAGGTGAGCACTTTACCCACAAGACCACCGAGGTCAACCTTCATTTACTGCTGTCTTGTTTTAGTTGCATTTTCATTTAGCGAAAGTGTAGTGGCCATAATAATTTCCATAAACTTTAAGTCGGTCTGTTCTTTTATGTTAAGCTGAGTCTACAGGAGGAATAGTTTAATAGATTCATTTACTGCTTTAACCTTTTTGGTTTTTTGTTCAGGCCTCGAGATGAAAATCATGATTTAATTCTAGCTCTAATATTAAGGGCAGTTTACTGATAACTGATTTTTGAAAATTTGAGGTTTTTTTAAAATAATTGTTACGATTTTGTTCCAAATAAATATACAGATAGTGTTTCATTTGATAAATGACACTTTTTATTTATTTTTCGGAGGAATATCTATTTAAGGGTAATTTACTTTAAACAGATTTTTTTTAAAAATGTGTTTCTAATTATTACATATTTTATTGGTAAGTTTTAAAATATTGCTTCGTACCATTTATTTTCAAACTGCCGAAAATAAATCGTTACCCTACTCTGGTAATGGTGCTATTACTTTACAGAGGTGTTATATCTCTTCCGCAGGTGTACCCCTAAGTGCAGCACCCCATGCGTTCATGGCACCTGCACCACCCCCGACGTGTGCACCTGTGACAAAGGCTATTCGCCAGGTGCTAACAACCACACCTGCGCCCCCGCCTGCCTCAGAGGTTGCGTGCACGGCACTTGCACTGCACCTAACGTCTGCACCTGCGACAATGGCTACACCAAGTCTCACCAAAACACGTCAAGTAACACCTGCGTCCCCACCTGTACGGGGGGTTGCATTGATGGGGATTGCACGGCGATGAACGTCTGCACCTGCCACCAAGGTGAGTGGACCAGGAACCGTATTCAGCCTCGTCCATGGTCAATATCATTGAAGCCTTGTATTTCAAACGACAAACAATCCTCTTAGCAGGTAGCTTTGGTTCGAATCTCACAAGGCTTGGAGATACAGTGTTCCCAAGATGTGAAAGTATGCGAGGAAAGAATGATTAGATGTCCACTATAGATAAAGAACCAAACGCTAAAAACATAACATACAATAATACAAACGACAGGCTTTGATTTTTGGAAATCAATGTTTAATTTACGATTAAAATGGTTGTATCATGGTAGATCAGCAGAAAGTAAAGGATCACGTCAATGCCTATAGTACCTGTTTATTTTATTTGTATACCCCTAATTCATGATGTCTCCAGCACCCGTTACGTGTTGGTCAAAAGCCATTGTGTCAGGACAGTCTCATAGAAAACATCACCGTCCTTATAATAATGAGGCGAATGCGGTTCACCCTGTCTATATTTGAGTATCAAGGGCCAAAGGTCATATATATAGTACTAGCAGACATGAAAAAACATCTCTTTATTTTATTGCTTTCAACGATATTTTTAATTGATTAAAACCAAATTAATCCAATTGTAAAATTCCGGCTTCGAGGTGCACGTGTTCGTCCAAATGGGCTACTAAAAATTTAAAACCTCAGCCGCAGGTATAAATCACGCAGTGATCATCACAGAAAGACAAATTCTTAATTGTATTAATATATAATTCTTTTGAAAAATTTAACTTCAAATCCAAAAGAGGGATGAACTCTAACCCAATAATAATAATTATTATTATTATTAAAACTATTATTACTCTCATGTATTACTACCTGTTGAAGTTTTACGCATATATGATAATGACTCTAATGGGGTAGTGATGAGGAAGGAATCATTTAGGAGATAATCTACCCGCGTTTGCGTGGAAGGAGAGTGGGAAACAATTGGGGGGGGGGGGG
>CABFOV010007467.1:0-28317 GCA_902141375.1 Timema poppense
CATTAACAAGCCACCTACTTCCTCTGAAAGTCGCTTCTGACACTCAGAGCTAGTAGTTCAAGGCAAACAAGGGAGCTGCTCACAAGTTGTGTCTTGGAATAAGAGAACAATTCAAATCCTATATTGAATGATTGTGTTGAAGGTTTGATTGTTAATTACCAATAGTTCAAAAGGTGTGCTAACACACCTCGTCAAATAGTAATTATAATTAATACTAATTCACTGATAAACTCATATATTAAGAGATTTAGGTGCTTCCGGATGTTTCATAGAGTAAATATTTTTTACAAATGAAGACTTTGTGTAACACCAATAGAATAAAGCAATATATATGGCTTATTGTATAATTTTACGGTTCGAAAATTGAAGCAAACTTTAAATATATATCAGCTTTACATTTTATTTTCACTCAATATACGCGACTAGAATGCACAAAAATATAAAAGCTTGTGTAGGAGGGCATATTATAATGTGTTACATACCCTGTACACATCACAATACATTGTTAGGATAGTCATATCTCGAAGATTATGGTGGGCAGGGCATTCAGTGCTATTGGAAGTATCTAGAACTGTGTTCAGGGTATTTATTGGCAAACCCAATGTTAAGATATAAAAAGGAAGACCAAGATAGAGACTGGAGGATAGCATTAGAATGGACCTGAAAGAGAAATGGTGCAATGAGGTGGAATAAGTAATGTTACTTCAATATATGGATGGTTGTCGTTTCTTTGTCATAAATCTTCTAATGTTATATGATAAATAAGTAAAGTGCATTAATTATACTGTCATCTAGAACAGTTTATTTTGAAATATATCATAATAAATTTGAAGTTTACTCAAAAATAATCAAATTAACAAAATAGGTCAAAACAAACTTACTTTATATTTTGATTATGATTTTTAAATGCAATAGAATTTTGAAAATTGGATTAATATATTCAAATACAAAATTGATAAACTTGCCGGGCAATATATTTTGGTTCAAGTTCATTAAATATATATTATATGATTGATTAATAATTTAATCTAGTTTATAAATCTTAAGTAATATTTTAATTGCAACTTGTTTAATATCATTATCTTTAAAAATGTCCATCATATATTTGGGACACTTAGGCTGATTAGCGACTGGTCAAAACAATTTGTTTGGAACAAATTGGTCAGTGAACGGACTTGACCAAGTGTTCGATGCTGTGGGACAAAACAACGAATTCATTAAATAAAATAAAACTTTTTCCAGTAGCCATAATGGCAAACGGCTTGATGAACAATGATGTAGTCATGTCTTCCACTCTTTGTGATTCTTTACTCGAAGGAGGTGAAGAAGATTAGATTGAAAATAAATGTGGATTTTGGTTTGATCCTATTTATGACACACAGTCTTTGTAAGCCACTTTTTTCATAATCATTTAAATTACAACTATTCCAAAACGCAAACCCAAGGCTTTAACATACTGCCGGAATATTCGCGAACGTAAATTAAGTGGATGTATTGTACGTCCGTGATTTGCTTTGTACTTCGAAAGTTTCCATCGATCATTGTATTGCCGGACTATGTCAGAATGTTGTTAGATAATCGAGAAACCAAAATCTTCTTCTAAGAAAATGTTTTATGGTCAATAGATATGGTCTAATTTATTAATAAAAATAGATTTGATCGTTTAAGAGTTTTTATTGTTCATCAAACAAAACGTTTTGTTCGATGTTGTTTTGATACTATCAGTGGGTAAGTGGCCTTTGACATACCAACTTTCACGGGAATTAAACAGTCAGTCTCGTCCTGTCTGGATTACAGTGACGATATGTTTGGGGATCAAGTCCAGGCTGGTATTTAATAAGTGGATTATGTATACTCACTTTTGACAAAAAATGCAGGTATAATAGTAATAATTAGAGCATTCTTTTCTTTTAATTATGGATAAACATCTTATTTTTTAGAGTTTATTGTAATTATTAATTTCTGTTTTTCACTTTCAGATGTTACGATATCAAATTATATTGGTTGTATTAGTTACATTGACTACGTTAAATATGTATGCAAAAGTTGAAATCTCTACTACGTCTCGGATACAACGTTTAATTGTACCTAAATATACTTCAAGTATTAATTACATTATCAATCAATACTTCCTACAATATAACTACTTTATCATTATAGACCATGAAGGTGACACAAGTGGTGAAGTTATTAATGTTGTTTTAAAAACTGTCCACGACTCTAAGTGCACCCAAGTGGTATCTTTACAAAATCACTCACAAGAAAATAATTTCACCAAACTTATTCGTCACGATAATGTAGAAAACAGTGTCGGTTTTATTATATTTAGATATACAACTGGGGAAGAATGCTTTGCAGATCACCATTGGAAGAAATCCGCCTTCTGGAGCCCTCAAGCGTTCTTCCTATTGGTCATCACAGCACCTCTAACAGAAGGGACAGAAGAAATTATTGAAATGTTGAAAGACTGTTGGGATAGGTTCAACATACTGAACATGGAAGTAATCTTTTGGAATCTTAGTATTTTGGAAGGTGAAGTCAACGACATAGGCTCAATAAATAATTGGTTAGAAATAAGATCATTGAGCTACAATCCATTTACTGAATGCGTTAGTTATGTGGATGTTTTTAATGTATATACTAATGATAACAAGAACCGAATTTTTACTGACAAACTTAGAGATACCAAAGGGTTTTTAATCGAAGCCCCAATTGGAGGCTCTCACCCATTACTTTTTGATTATGAAGCAGAGTCAAATGAAAATTCCGCTTTAGGGGGCCCAAATGGGAAAGTGTTCAATTCTGTAGTGGAAAAATTGAATTTAGTTGCAAATATTTCTTACTATGAAAGTCTTGATATATTAGCTAAAAAGGAAGACACAACTTTTTCAAGAGGTTTCTATCCTGCTGCAAGTATGTGCTTATACTCTAAAATACACAAGACAACTTATCCTTTTGACCAAGATTGTGCCACAGCTATCGTACCTAAATCTTTAGCGGTTCCGAAATACATGAGCTTAATATTTCCTTTCCCGACACTAATTTGGTTCCTGTTTGTGAGTAGTAATATTTTCATGGCCATCATTTGGAAGGCTATAACTTTTGTTGAGTTCATTGAAATGCCTATTGAATTACAAAATCATATATTTTTGGACGCATTTCGCATGTCGTTAGGAGGGTCTAACCAATCACTGACTTCTTTATTCCATCAACGTTTTGTCATTATATGTATATTGATATTCAACTTGATCATGAATAACACCTATAACAGGTAACTTATACAGTTACCTCACAGTCCCCACATATTTACCAGATATGAACACACTTATGGAAGTTGCTGATTCTGATCTAAGAGTATCAACAGTCTTCGATGGATTAAGTAGTGTTTCAAATATAGAAGAGACCTTAGATTTAACAGACGAACTTATCAGTAAAGTGTTAATGAAGGCCCTATTTATCAATGATGATGACAAAGCTTTAAATTTGGCTGCTTTCAGCAGAAACATTAGTAGGTTCACTTACAAATACGAAGGAAGTGTCTTGATTGATAAACCAGAATATTTCCGCAACGGCCGAGCACTGCTTCATGTTGTGGAAGAATGTTACTGCTCAACTTTGAAGGTATTATACAGTGTCGAGAGCCATTCTCCCTTCTTGATCAAGTTTAACGATATCATTGTTCGTTTGAATGAAGCTGGATTAATCCAACAATGGAAAAAAGAACTTCTCAATGAAAACCTGCTAATATCTAACAAGAACAGTCGTGGATCCAACAACCCCATTAATCTTACACTTGACCACCTTCAAGCGGTGTTTATCATTTTGGGGTTTGGACTGAGTATCTCGAGCACCATTTTTCTAGTGGAAATGTTAATTCGTTTGTTCAATATTGTTTCCGTATCTACACAACGAATAAACAGGTAGTTTACAACACATATGGGTGTTATGAATTCTACATATTGTTGAATCATACCAAATATATTCCAAATGAGTCTTATTTGTAATACACACCTAATTAGTCCCAAAGTTCCCTTATGGGCTAGGGAGGAAACTCTACTTATAATTTAAAAAATTATTCCATACTTAATCCATCCTCACTAACTTTCCTTACACATCCTTATCCTTGTATAATCTCTTCGCTTTAACAACATCCATACAACGAGTCATACATGTTCTTTTTATAGTTAAAATTCTCAACGTTTATCTTTTTAACACATTCATACCCAAAATGTAATCACGTGTTAAAAGCCCTACCTCTTCTTTTTGATCCATACACTCTACCTTCATATATTTGCTTCATCACATGATCCACATTTATCCTCTCAACATGACCAAACTAACGTAAGACGCTTATTTCACGTTTACCTTTTAGCATCCCTTTCTAACCGCACTTCTTCAGCACCCATTCATTACTGGTTCCCTCCCAACTATTTTTAATTCCCTGGAATGCCCTTATGTTTAAAGTTAATTAATTTAGGTGTGAAAAGAAAAAATCATTGCTTTAAAATTGTTTAACAATTATTTTGATAAAATTTTTGTCCAGGCACATTTTAAATTTAATATAACTTATTTAATTACATCAGGAAAATACTTGGAAACAATTTATATCAAAAATTTTTATTAGTTTTTATTTTGCTTATATTGGCAACTTTTTCACTTACCTTTTTATTAAAAATAAAAATAAAATAAATTTTTTGAAATATTTTTTTAATAAACCAACAGTTTTCGAACTATAGTTAAATAAATATAGACTTAGTTTAATTACAATGAATGGGTTGTAAAATAATAAAATTTATAGAACTTCAAAACGACTACTAAATTTTGGAGGTGGTTAGGTGAAATTGCTTAGCTCTAGCAGCTATTCCCTCATTGCCTGGCAGACGGTTAAATAAAAATAGGACTCAAATAAAAAAAGAGAATTCTGAAAAATGTACCTTTTTATAAGCATCTAAGACTTTCTCAGGAAGTTGAGACATAAAATCTATACAAGATGCCTGCACGGACATAATTGTAATTATTTTACATTTTACTTATCCCTTTTTCTTTCGATTTGAATTAATTCTAAAATTCAACTGCAAAAACGTTCATAACTATAACCATAACTAATAGGAAAAAGTGATACTTTTAAAATATTGATACGATGAACGAGTTGTAATTTATGGTGGAAGTAAAATTCCACCACAAACGTACTAATGACGGGTTGTCGACCACCGGAATTGACAACATAGCTTGTCATATTCAACTGGGTCCCCAGAACATAGAATAGAACATAGGATAGTTGCCCTTCTCTACATTTTAGTAAATAAAAATTTGAAAATTGGATCTATATTCTTCAATTATTCAACTATGAATTAATGAAATGTGTTATGAACATATTAACTACTATGAGGAGAAAAAGGTTAGGAAATAAAGTTTTCCTGAAAATTTGGGAATAGATGAGATGATAGAGAAAGAAAAACAAAGTTAGCTTGGGCATTAAATGAAATTGGAAACGGAGAGGACTACCAAAAAAATTATGTAGATTAAGTATGAAGGATAAAGGCTGTGAGGGAGTTCAAAAGAGAGATGGGAGGAGCAGATAACAAAAAGTGTGCAAGTGAAAGTCGATAGATTGAAGCAATTAAATTAGAAAGAATGGTTGAACGATAAAGGAAGATGGAGGTATTTTACTAAACTGAGCCAGTAACAGTCTGGAAACAGTTCTTGTTGGTGTTGATGGGTTTTTATTAAGTAGAGTCTAGTTCAAAACGAGTTTGTTGAGTGAGTTTGATTGACAATGATGGTAAATAGTTTTATTGTTATCTATCATAATATGTATTTTTACATAAAAAATTAAATCAATTCCTAAAAAAAATATGCCTCCAAGTATAAATTAAGAGTTTAATGTAATAATAAACTTAACTAGAGTGAAAATGAACATATCAATTTCCTTGTGATATTTCTGTCGTACACCATTTTGGATTCAATGTAAATTATGTTCAAGTAATTAATTATTTCAGAGTTTTTTGTGACTATAAAACAAGAGTTTTGAAATTTATCTTGATTTAAAAATGTATTATTTTTAACGCTTTAAAAATATTGAAAAAACTTTATTATATATTATGCCAGTATAAATAGACAATTTTGAACAATAAAATTGAATGAAGACAATTTCAATTCACCATAAGTATTAAAAAATTTAAGATATTTAATTATAATAATATTCTAAAATAAAGGTTTAGTTATTTGAGAATAGATTGACTGTTTTGTTTCGTAAAAAAGGCAAACTTTAAAATGAAAATATATTGTATAATTTTAATATCGTTATGTTCCGATAAGATGGTTATACTCTGTCAAAACTAATATTTCATTAATTCATCAATATTTCTAACATATCTATATTTGTGAGTTATAAGTGAATTAAAATAAACGGTACGGTGCACTGCATAGACTTTACCCCACTTCTATCATGGACATTTACTAAAAACTTGTATGAATTCTGAAAAGAAATAATAGATATATACATTGTTAGGGAAACACTATACCAAAGATCATAAACAAAATAAAATACACTTTTACTTAATCTACGGTATTAGGAACCAGTCACACCGTTAGCGAAAATTGAGAAAAAGGAAATATCTTTGTCTAACAAAGAGCATAGGAATCAAATTCATTTTCAAACAACTGAATTAAAAAGTTTATTATGTATTTGCTGATAGCTCAGAAACTATTGGTTTTAGAAAAATATATTTCAATTAAAAGATTTAAATCTTTAAAAGTACTACTAGCTTTCAACGATATGTTATTTCGTATCTCAAATATTTGTGGAGAAAAGATGAACTTAGGAAAATTTCCTACATGTAAAGTACTCTCAAAGTCATTTTCATGAGAAAATGGACGTTGACTTCATGTTTATATTGATAAACAAAATTGTTACAGCGAGCTCCAAGAAAATCGAGTTCTCCCTCTTTGTCGTTCAGTAAACAACCCTTAAATTTATGGCTTGATATATAATTATAAAAGCTCTTGGGGAAACTTATAAAAACCATAGATATAGAGTTTTAGGCAAATCGGTAAAATAGTTTCAGATATATCCCAAGGAGCTGTCAGACATACAGATGGCATTGCGGAAACTACTTTTTTGGCTTAAGGTGTTGATATTTAACAAAATCTTAAGCTCAATATTTTATCCCGATCACTAAACTTTCTTACTGAGTTGTATAAAGAGAGTTAAAAAGTTAGATGAACAGCCAAGGTAAATAATATAGAACCTTTATATGGAAAAACAAAAAAAAAATTCTATCAAACTTTTATTTTAAATTAATGTATGCATAAGCAATGAATGTTAGTATGAAAATAAAGTAATTGTGTGTAATTATTAAGATTTTATGAATTAACTCACTTTAAAGTATATTATAAAGGATAGATTATTATGTTAAATATTTGTAAATTTAATTTATATTGCTCAATTGTGACATATAAAGTGTTAGCACTGTGGTTTAAACAAATTTGGGTTTTTGTTGTATTTTTAGTGTAGGTGTTAAATAAATAAAGACGTTTCACAAAAAAGATGATAAGTATTATTAAATAAATAATCAGACTTATCAATTTCCTTCCATTTCTAGAATCATTTGTTAGTTTTTTACATCTCACTTTTGGTAGCTAAATCAATCGATACCTACAAAAATAAATAGAAATAAGTCTTAATTGGAAGTACGCAGAGTGATGAAATTAATTGTAATATTATTACAATTTTATGATTATTAAAGTCAGATTCACATATTATATTTGTATGTTTTCCAGGACTACAAACTTAATAACACAAAATAAAATTGCTGTGTATTTATCTTATGATAGTGATAACAAAATGATTTTTTTTATGAAATTATTTTTGGCAGCAAATTATTTTTCTTGCATTTTAAATAAATTTACACCAATTATATATGATTATCGTCAATACTTTCTGTTTGTTTATTGTAAACTATTCCTTAATAATAATAATTATTATTATTAATGAATCATTTTTGCAATTGATTTCCTCCTTTCTATGTTTTAGATCTAAATATGTGGTTTGTTGTATACAAACATGATGTATTTATTTTATTTTATTTTATTTTCAAATCATATATTCTTACACCAAACAAGAGTTTACAATGAGTGTGCATTTAAAGTATGATAAAATTGTATTTCTATTCCGTGTTCTGGGGACCCATTTGATTCTGAAAAGTTATGTTGTCAATTTCGGGGGTGGTCGACAGCCCGTGGGACATACGGTGATTAGCACGCTTGGGGTGGAATTTTGTTTCCACCATAATTTCCGACTCATTCATGTTATCAAGATTTAAAAAAATCTTATTGTTCTCCTATTAGTTATGGTTATTGTTATGGATTTTTTTTTTAGTTTAATTTTAGAATTAAATTAAATCTAAAGAAAAAGGGGGTAGGTAAAATATAAAATAAATACATCTTGTATGGATCTTATGCTTTTTTAAAAAGTACACCATTCAGTAAAATATTAGAATGGAAAATGTAATTGTGTTGTTAGACATCATGTCCTTAACAAATAGTTATCCTTTCGTCTGAAGTTATTGGTGGCTGGTCATGAATATCCAGAATTATTCAAGCGACAAACAAATGGTGTCTACTATATCACAGTAAATCGTCATTCCATGAGACTATTAATGAATTATGGTTTTATCTCAGATCCCATGGATGACATAGACTAATATTCGCACAATGAATGCGGCACAAATATAAGAGTCGGAGAGGAAGGCGATATGCAAAAAATTATCCTATTCCTTTTAGAAAATGATAATCAGTGAAACAAATTGTTTACGTAACAAAGTGAGTGGCTTAGTGGTTAATGAAGAAGAAGTAAAATCATTCTTGCTCAGGGTGTAACCCATAGGTAAAGAAATGTAGTTACGTTAATGGGAGTGTTTATTTGACCAAACTAAAAGCATTTTTCGTTTTCTAAATGGAGAGCTGTTAAATCTTTCACATACTCAGGAACATAATACAATAAGAAAGATAATAAAAAATGAGCTTTATAGAAAATAACTATCTACAGTATGGTTTTCTTTGAGCATTACAGAGAAACACTAGCACTGCAGAGTTGATAAAGCATGATTAATGCTTTATTCCCCTGCATCGGTGTATCATGGTGCTTGATTAGCCATTCTAAAAATAAAAATAAATTATGAAAGAAATTGCGGTAGAGATCAATTTCACAAGAAATATAAATATATTTCCTCTTAGTCCGGAAGAGTTCACCTTATGGATGGAACGGGACTTAAACATTCAGTACACTTTGTGGTCCTTTCGATGAGTAAAACATTTGTGGAATTAGCAAGTATTCATTTGGACAAAATAAGAAAGTTTTGCAACAGACTAATGCTACATAGATGACGTAGTTTTTGACACGTATGCTAAATCATCCATAAAATTTGTAGATCGAGAGAGAATCAGCTGGTGAAGATTCACTAATTGGGAGAATGAAAATAGGGAGAAAACAGCTAGCAAAATAGTAGTCAAGATACCTACACAGTAAAGAAAATAAAAAACTTTTTGTCTCTTCATTTCGAATTTCTTTTTACAGAATGCTTAGGTTCCAAAAATCGGACCTCTTGTGGTGTAAAGTTTTTGAATGGAACCGAATACTCAGAAAAAACGATGAACAACATGTTTCCAGGTTAACACATTTCTAAAGTTTTCACTTGAAGGCTGATTCTAGAATGTTCTTTCATGTTTATGAAGCTGTTCATTCTTTATTGTTATTCACAGTCCTGACACTGACGTTTTCATACTTAGATTTCGATTTTGGATTCATTCACAACGGTTAGTTGTATTGGTCTTTTGATAATTGCCGGGATCATTGAAAATAGATGTCTTGGATGCCTTATTGTTTCAGAGTATTATGGGGATTCAGTCAGTGAAGTTTTAATTGCGTTACATGCTCTGACATGTTATGACACAACAAGTAAACTGGGTACAAATAAGAATTCTAAAATCCCAAAGGAAAACAGTAAATATCAATACTTGGTTTCTTAAACCTAAATACATTTGTATAATATCAAATAACAGCACTTGAGTAGTAATATTTACAGCATATCAAGAAGCCTGGACAAACTTGTGATGGGAGTAGACAAAGTTTATTTTGGGTCTAGCCTAAAGTCTTAAATAATATTAGTCTTCATGTACTCCAAGTATTAGCTAAACTTCATGTTTGGGAGAATTCATTAATTACATTTGTTGAGACACTAGATTTATTGAGATTTGGCTACTCTACGGATTCTTAAGGTAACATACGATATGTTCTAATGAAACAATCCGTTTAAAAATTTGCTTTTACCATGCAAGTGTCAACATGTATGTTTGAAAAGTTTTTGCGTTTGTAATCTATCCGAAACTAGGTTCTGTGCTTACTGTTACTGTCATGTTAATGGCTGCAAGAACTTCAACATCAACGAACTAATTACTGACGAAGAAGAGAACTGTGAAGAAGCTAGTTGAATTTAACTTTGGAGGTTGAGGAAAATGACATTCTTTGGAAGACTAACCACTATTTAACGTTTAACTCTTTTCTTAAACTGAAATGTATTTTGTGTATTAAATTTTAATTTGTTAAGCTATAAACCAATACTTATTATGATAAGAATAATGTGCTGTCCAAATAATTTCCTTACATTGATTAACTATTGGTATTAGTAAAATGCATTGAGCTATCCACCACCCCACGGGTTGTCGTTTAACCCCGGAATCGATAACATCACTTATCATACTCGCCTGCGTCCCCAGAACATGGAATAAAAGTCAAATTTTGTCATATTTGAATTACAAACTCAATGTGAGTCAGCACCTCCAATATCAATGCTAGCCTATTGAAGGAAAATTAAATAACGTAAGTTTAAATAAAATGAAATTATTGTATTATTATTATTATTATTGTAGTGGTAGTAAAAAGTAGTAGTAGTAGTAATAATAACCCTATAACTCCTTGCCTAAACTGACTCCTCCAGCCTGTCCTATAAGCAGCTTCTTTTATCTCCTCAAAACCTCATTTTCTTTTCTTGTCTGAGATCATCTATCAGTTAAACTCGTCATACTCTGATCCCTTCTCCCTTCCTCAACCAATAAGTTATTTCTTCTCTTAATGTGAACATCTATGTATTCTCCTTTTTCCTCGGGTACATTGTTCCAGGTTCGTTATTATTGTTATTTTACAGGCATTGATAATATCTACAGAAGTGACAGCCGCAACTCACATCACTTAACGTTTGAATACTAAACATAGATATATTATCATGTAGAGCTGCCAGATAAGGGCCTTCCTATTAAAATTTGACCTCAACTCCGAGACTTACTACCCAGTGAGGCCATATACATATTTAAACTAATGGTGCAGGTTCATAAGTTATAAATAAGAGGAAATTGATTTGCATTCACTTTGAGGCATAGTGTAAAATTATTTTTATATAAAACAACACCAGTACAACCAGAAGGGGATCGAACTCTTTAACTTCACGGTCAACGATGTATCTGATCAGGTCAGAAATGTTTTAGTCCTTAGTTCGCTTGTGGTGGCATGATAACACACCGTATCTTCCTCCCTCCGTTCTGTCCCGCACGCAAGATGTCACCGAACAGGTAATATTGGAATGAAAGCTCTAGAACTTCCAATACCAGACAAACTCATTAAAATTAACAACCTTATCAATATTATATCCACGCTCACGAGATTACTGGAACGTTCGATTGCAAGGCTCTGCTTTAGACGCTACCTGTATTAATCGTCAGGAACAATATGATAATGGCGTTCTGGTCGCACGTACAGTCCCAGTAGCAGGAACCATTAACACGTTGGACGTAATAAGAAATGTGACCTTATGGATATGGCATACTTATTTTATGGGTGGTATAAAAGGTGCGATCACCCGCTTTAGTTGTCGAATGGTCAAAGGCGTCGCTCTCGCGAGAGACTGGCCTGCCGACAAGGCCGTAGTCAGACCGTCTCCGATATTTAATGAACCAAAAATTTATGTATTTATTTATGATTCAAATCATAACAAAAATAAGGCATAAGTACAAATTGAGAGGATGTGTTATCGTAAAAAGCACTTCAGATTATTTCTAAAGAAGTTCAATATTTATCATTTTTTCTAACCTGTGGCAGATATGGTGTTATGTCACAAAAAAAAATACTTCAGATAGCTTCTAGAGATGTTTAATGTTCAGAAGTTTTTCTAGCCTTCTGCAGTTGAATGATTTACCCACCAACCTTCCACCTTTGAAATTATTGGCTGGTGATGGCCTTGACTGTCGATGATGGGGAGATCTCGGTTCGAATCCTGGTAGTATGTTCCGAGTGTAGTTTTTATTTGTTATTTTTTCAATCTCATTTATCCATGTGGGTACACATTCTCTTAATTAGTCCTTAATCCCTTAGAATAATTAGTACATATTAGTGTAACAAGAACGTGTAGTAAGACGCAGTGCTAACATAAAACTTTAATTATTATTATTATTAGCACCGCGTCTTACTACCCGTTCGGGTTATACGCACTTACGCTAATGTGTAATGTAGGGTGATTGTGAGATGAAATGGAGGACCTACAGTTTAACGTGGAATCCGAACCACGGTGGAGGCCTGGCATTCCTCACATTCACAAGATGTATTGCCAGAGGTGAAGGAAGGGTTTGGTAATCAGAAAAATCTTTGCCGGGACCGAGGATCGAACCCCGACCGCCAGCATAGAAGTCTGACACCTTACTCCTAGACCACCAGGTCACCAAAACTTTAATAAATAAATGTCTTTGTCAGTTAAACGCTAAGAGTGGAGAGATATAATATCCAAATGGATACTTTCATAATTTCAAATGCCAATAATTTTAAAGACGTTTTAACGCAAAAATTTAAAACAAAAATTTGTGTAGTTATTAAATTAGCTTAGGCAATAAATGTGCACTTTCTAACTGACATATTATATCAGCACCAGAAAATGTCTACGAGCGAGAACCAAAGAGACCACCAAATTTTCAGCAAAGGTACTTTCACACAACTTCCATGACACAATCGACTTTACTTCCACTACAAAGAAGTTGTGCTACGATTTATTTTTATGGGTCAAGAGAAATCCATCGACCCCGGCTGGGTTTGAACCCACGAGCATCGGGTCCTGGGAGGAGCACTTCACCAAGGTCAACAGAAAAAATGTTTTAAAAACTTTTACTGCAAAAAGTAACAAATGCTCAACATATGGGGCTTTCAATCATATAGTTTGGCGTATGGATACATGAAATTAGATCTGATGGATTTTCCTATCTTTTAGCTAAGGTCATTTGTAGGGAAATCATGGTTTAATTAATTTTGTCTGTTTGGAAATAAAAAGCAAGTTGGATAAAAAATGTGTGGGTTGATTGCATGTTTTTAACTTGCACAGACTGGGAGCGTTGTCTCTTAACTAACTAGGTCATCGAGGATTCGTATTCCTACTGAAATACATCCAGAAGAGCATGAGTGGTTCGGTGTCTGATATATCAGGAGATACGATACGTCAACACTCAATAGTTTGCGTGTTTCAAGGTCTGAAGAGCAACATATCCATCAGGTCACGACAATTGTTGGCTCTCGACATGACCGGAATAAAATATTGTAGATATGATCTTGTGAGAATTTGGTCAATGATAATATGAATAAAATATAATATTGACTTATTGTGTTTTAAATATTACTAATCAAGAGGAGCATTCAAATTATCACGTGGAAATACAAATAACAACTGAAATTATAGAACATATAATTATTAGTTTAAATTACCATTGTTGGTTAAAATATACACGTTAAAATTTAATAAATTAGGATAACAAGAACACCTAAGTCTGAGATTATAATTTGTAGCTAACAATTATTACTACACAAAATGATAATAATTGTTTGTTATTTGGGATTATTCAACTCCGTTAAAAACCAATAATAAAAATTGAAATAAATTTTTAAAAATATCAATAAAATATATTTCTAAGGTAAAAATAATATTATAATTTGGTTTTATAAAATTTAAGCTATACGGCAAGAAATGAGATAGAAAAATAGGTTATTAATAAATTTAGTTGTTATGAGAAGAAGTAAAAATTAGAGATTTTAGTTATATGAATTATTGACTATTTTTTCATAATAATGAATTATATACATACCAATGAAAGACCAAAATTGTTGATGTTCTTAAAACCTATATTTATGTATTGGCTGTTTTTGTATAATATGTATCACTCCATTGGTACCTAGTATTACAAATTTTGTTGTAGTTTAACCATTGTTGGTATTTCTTTATTAAAGACCCAATAATAGTGTAGAAGTATCTCAAATCCCGTCGTCAAATGATGATTGATCACGTGGCATATCAACACAGGTAGAAAGGGAACTACCTCTAGCAATCATCAATCTGTAAACTACAACATTTTACATTTAATAAATAATTCAATTTTCATCATTTTGCAAAATCTTTCCAACGCTAGTATTAATGTGTCTTAATATTAACAAGTTTTGTTTCACTGGCACAAAATATTTGACTATAAAAGGTTTTTTGACCATCTTTATTTATGATATAATAATGTTTCATGTCTATCTTTAATACAGCTCTCGTCAATAACGTTTATAATTATAATATTTTCATAACACATTGATTGATTCGTAAATAATATCTTTCTATTTAGTAAACTTTAAAATGTCTTTCAAAAAATATAAATATTTGTTTGCAGGCATAGGTAGAAAAATACAGACTATTTGTATAGTAGCACAGTCCAAGCCATCAGCGTCATAATAGAGTGCGCGGCGAGCACTCCTGACTAATATTAAATCACTTTTATCCTGATCTACTTCAGTGGAAACGATTTTCAAACGATACTATCATCCACTATATTCTAGAAAAGTGCCTTAATATTTCCCTTCGCTATCATGGTTCCTTAAAATGTGTAGCTGATAGCCAGTTCTGCCACTAGAATGCTCAAATTGAATAAAATGTATGGTTCTACTAATATAATGGATATGTTATTCACGTTACTTCTTCTCATTATCAACAAACAATATTTGTTTTTACATTAAAAAATTACTTGATGTATTTATAACAATAACATTTATTTTTAATAAAGGAAACACCAATTTCATAGTAAAATATAATAATGAGATTAAATAGGCCTCCCTCACTTAGTACACAAATATTACCAGTTACTTTCAGATGACCTATATAATGAAATAGTGATACTAAAGAAACAACACCTCAAAATTTTTAAAATTATCATTGTTATTTATGATACCAGTACGTAAAAATAACAAATATATTATATACATTTAAAAAAATAGCAAACTTTATTTATCAAAAGATAATTATATTAAAAATTAAGAAATTGAATGTTTTAACATAATACGGATGTAAAGAGTCCAAGTTAATCCATTTAATGAAATGTATTATACCTTTGTATAGTATAATGAGCTATTGCATTAAAGATTGAGGATTCAAAAATATGAATTTATTAAAGGTAAATATCATTCATAGCTGATTATTCTCGTGCCTGTAGACATATTATTAATTATAATATGCTTTGAGACTCAAGTCATTCATTTCTATATTGAATTTCGTCATTAAAGAAAGTATTTCTGAGTGTGTTTCAAATACTGAAATAATAGTAAGATCAATAAAAGGCTAATATTATTTTGGTAGTACTAGGGATCTGTATATCCAA
This sequence comes from Timema poppense, assembly GCA_902141375.1. Classification (NCBI taxonomy): domain Eukaryota; kingdom Metazoa; phylum Arthropoda; class Insecta; order Phasmatodea; family Timematidae; genus Timema; species Timema poppense. The sequence continues at coordinate 15,718 of CABFOV010007467.1, forward strand.
TGTTTTAAAAGCTTAACCACCTAAAATACAATCATTGATTTTATGAAATGACATTACATTTAATGATTAGTTCAAATAATACATAGGTGTGCATATAAGTAAGCACACACAATCAAGTTTGAATATATTTAAAATTATATCTAGGAAAAACGATAAAAATTAATATATTCTACTGTCAGTAATAAGATTCTTACATAAAATTTACAGCACTCAAAGAATGTTATACTACATTAAATCAAATAGTGATAAAATATCTTAAAACTTTAAACCTAGAATAATTAAAAATCGTTATTTTGATAGTTATGAGAGCCATTTAAATTTTGAAACTAACACAAAATGCATCAATTATATAATAATATATATATATCAAGTACATTAACTGGAACGTCTTCTAAATAAACTATATAAAAGTGGTTATTAGGAACTCTAAAATAATCAGACTATCCTCATTGCCTATCCATTAATCAATAAGTACCAATAATTACACTGTAAGGTATAAAGCTTACTTCGCATGGTTCCTGTATGTTATAGCTAATAAGATAGGGATAAAGTAATACCTTTATGGTAAATAAGTGCACTTCCTTACAGTTCAATATGTCGAGTTGAAGACTGATACTTTTCAGGGTTAATGAAATGTACAACATACGACTTCCTAGCAGTGTAAATCGTTGATGTAAAACTTACATTTCAGGGCAAATTAAGTGTACAATATATGACTTTCAAACAAAGTACATATAGCCTATTTAAGATTATAACCTTGAGTCGTGGATCAAAGCATTTTAGATAAGCCTACGTCATTAAAATCCACTCCCGCTGAATCATCAATTCTAAAATAATATTGTTTAAACTTATTTTAATATTAAGAAAACTCAAATTGATTCAAAATTTCAACCTGACTTTAAGCTGCGCTTATATTATTCCATTTTCAAATCATTGATTTGAAATTTTAAGCTGACAATAATTTATATTGCAACTATAGTCTTTCCTAAATCCTTATATGAAAGCAAGTATTTAATCTGACCATCTGTATGGGTCACAAATAAATATACTGTTCCAGAAAGAACTTAAGATATACATGAAAGGCACCAATCAGAAGCACACCTATTGACATTGTAACTCCTTTAATACAATGTCCTTTTAGCAAGAAATAAGTTTGTTATCATTATATTATTTTCTATTAAACAATATTGTCTCCAAACTTTATTTAAAAATAATTTATGAGAGTGTTTACTTTGCACTGTCCTAGCAAACTGACAGTCTTCTAAAACATTGATCAGAATGTTTTCTTTGCAATCATCTAGCTAATCTGAAAGACATAAACATTGGTCATAGTTTGGTTATTGATATTACTTAGTTTATTTTATGACATTATAAGCAAATAAATATAATGGTTGCCTCTTATCCCTTAGTTAATCTTGTCCTCATCTTGTTCCTCGTGTTTCTCCGGATTAGTTGACCGATGCCCACCTTTACGGAGAGAACTATCACCGACAAGATCAATGCTGTGAAGATAACAGTTTGTAGAGGAGCCATGTTTGAGAGTTCTATGCTCTTCATTTCTCTTTCTTCAATTCGAGGGAATGTCCTGGGGAACTCATCATTGTGGAGTTTTTTTAATATTTCGAATCTCCTTAACAACGTGGTGCAGAAATAAAATAATGTATGCTTTGGTTACTCATTGATTTAGTACAATGAATGGTAACCATAACGTTTTATTAAGTTGATAAAAACAAAGTATAGAAAACATTCCTTAGATTTTATTTAATTAAGTCCTTAAAAAAATACATTCTTTCTTTCTCAAACTTTTACTCGGATAGAATAAATGAGTTCTAGTTCTCCGAATATTATATCTGTCAATGTAACAGAGAGTAGGCCTATTTATTAATAAACCTAAGAATCTACTAATATCATAACCAGTTAATTAGCCTTAAAAGGAGTACATATAATAGTATTAGCATCAGTAGTTCATTAGTAGTATCATTAGTAGTTCTGTCAACAGTAGGCCGCGCTCCCTCCATTCATCGAAGTTGAGTAAATCAAGTTTATAACAATTAAGTCGTGTGCATGTCATTACCACTCTAAAAATTTATCTTTGGATTTTAAGTTGATATTTTACCCAAAGGATCAATTAAAAAAAATATATATGAATATTTTTCTCAATAATTAATCATATATTTTATAGTTAATAACCATCGTCAGTTTTACGTGGATATAAAATACAGAAATATCTCTTTCTATCTAGGTTTAAAGTACGTGCAAGACAAATTTGGTAGTAATGAAGCTAAAAAAGACAGATGAAATGCTAAACGGTCTAATTAAAATTGGGTCTCAGTTCACACGACCAGTTAAATTTAATTTATCTTTCTTTTCAATTCGCACGAGTTAGTGAAGTCATAAGAGGTTATGGCGATGTTTTCTGAGTTAAACCCATAGGATTGTCAATTTTTTCTTATCGAATGATTAATTTACTATGTCAGAAGTCGGTAAAAATAATCCTATCCCCTGATACATTTGGATTAGTTAAGAAAAAGGCATGTTAAAAAATGAAATAATATATAGGATATATTATTTGGCATTATATACTATTTTATTTATTAAATATGGATTGGAAGCTTGATTGAAATTAAAAGGGAATATTTAGTTTTCATATTTGACCCTACAGGAACAGTGACGTATAACAATATCGTTCTTTCATGTAGCACTAAAGCACCAGTTCTTACATTTTTAATTCGAAACCATCTTTCATGGTACAATATTTGTAGTGACCTTAGCAAGTAATGGTTTGGTTGAGTTTTTATATAATCCAATGACAGTTACTAAGCAGTTTTTTAATAAATGCATATGTTTAATTATTATATTTAATATATAAATATTATATATTATGGGTCACATTGACCGGGCCACACTAAGATTTTTTTATCATTAAAAAACATTTTTCTTTCCTTCTTTTTATTATACAAAATATTCTTAGAAAAAAAATTATAATTAAGAAAGCAGGTAGTCACACTCTCCCTTGTTTTCCTGTCTACCAGCTCTGAGTGTCAGAAGCGACCCTCATAGAAGGTAGTTGGTTTGATAATACCTAAGAGTACCGATCTGTAGTCACAGACCATGACCTCTTTTTGTGAAAGTGTTTATTGATTGTGGGAGGCAAATGGAGTTTAGGAGGGGAGGTGTGAAATAGAGAGCGTGTTGTGTTGTGGAGTAGCTATATCAGGCCCTAGTACACTGTGATGGTAGACATGAGTGCAGTCAGGCCCGATGTGTAAGTTGGGGTGTGTGATTTCTCGATGAGCTGAAATAAAGCAAAAAATCCATGTTAGACACTAAGTGAGGCATGAATAAGTGATTGCGAATTTGTTAAAAATGATTGCTTGACATTTGTCAAGTTGGCTAGAGTGGATGGGTTACATTAGGACATAGGTGATGGGCAATAGGATAGGATAGTTGTGGATTTGTGGAGCTGGGTAGGGATCTTCTACTCCAGTCTTGGCTCTTTGTAATTCCTGGGTTCCCTGGGGTTGTACTGCCCAAGATTTCTGAATATTTCGTTTTCCTCCAGCAGTATGGTCTTGCTGTTGAAGCTTCTGTCACGGTCTTCATATAGCTCTCTTAGGTTCTTGGTCCCAGTCTGTGCATGGATGAACGCGTTGTATGTTTTTGTTGTTACACCAAGTATACATCTGAGTAAACTGTTTTGGATCACTTGCAGTTGATTAAATACGTTTGGAGCAGCATAGCTCCACGCTTCGCAGGCGTAAACGAGTAGCGGCAGGATCAGACATATGTAGAGGAGAAGTTTCGTTTGGATGTTCTGCTGCTGGCTCTTGAAGAGTGAGTATTTCCTGACGAAGACCCCCATCGCCTTTTTCCTCGTGTATTCAACGTGGGGTTTCCAATTGAGGTGGGAGTCTATTGTGGCGCCAAGGTATCTAAGTTCGTTTGAGTAGGGGATTATTTCTCCCAGAATCCTAAACTGGTCCTGTGGCCGGATCCTTCTTTTAGATATTCTGATGGCCGTGTATTTGGCCGGTTTTATTTTAATCCTCCACTTCTCCAGCCAGTCGCCGAACTTGTCCAAAAACTTTGCATATGTTTAACAGCATATTTGTTGTTTCTGTGTGAAGTGAAGAAAAGAGTGTCGTCAGTAAAAACCCTAAACCTAGCTTTTGGATTGGTAGGGATGTCAGCGACATATACGCTGTAGAGAAAAGGTGATAAGGTGGATCCCTGAGGCAATACTGCTCTGATGATGTGAGAAGATGATCTCTTTCCTTCCATCTTCACTCTGAAGTAGCGTCCGCCTAGGAAGTTCCTTACCACGTGAATGTATGCCTTTTGGAAATTGAAGGTGATCATTTTCCGAAGAAGTCCCGCGTGCCAGACATTATCGAAAGCCTTTTCCACGTCCATGAGAACAGTGAGCGTAGTTTCCTTCATGTTGAACCTCTCTGTAGTCTTTTCTATAAAACTGGTGATTGGGTGGACTGTGGAGTGGTGGTTTCTGAATCCAAATTGAATATCGGGGAATATACGGTGTTCCAGGGCAAATTGTTTCAGCCTTTCGAGAATGATTTTCTCATACACCTTTCCAAGACTGCTAAGTAGGCTGATAGGTCTCCTGTTCTGTGTAAATTTAGAGTCCTTGCCTGGCTTCGGTATGGATATCACGTCCGCCACCTTCCAAACTTCTGGAAAGTAGCCCAACCTTAGCGGGGAAGAATATATGGCATTCAGAAGGGTAATTATTGTACCGGGAGCATGGTACAGCACTTCGTTTGAGATTATATCCGCTCCCGGGGCTTTCTTCTTCTTCAGCCTCCTTATTACATGTTCCACTTCCAGTTTGAATACCAGGGGGGTGGCACTTCAGGAGGTTCTACGATGAATAATTGTACCTCTTCTTTAACCACTGTTGAGAAGTTCTCGTCCTGGAGGACGCTGTTTGTTTAAATTGGTCTTCAAGAGACACCGCTATGGCTTCGGCTTTGTCCGCGGCTGTGTAGGTCATACCCTGCCGTCCGTGGATAGCTTAATTTCTAGTTCTCTGGGTGGAGCCTTTTAGTTGTTTCGTGATTTTCAAGACACTGTCCCCCCGTTGACTGTTTCCAAGATAAACTCGTCCCATGGGATCATTTTGAGCTGCTTCGCTCTACGGGGAACTAGGGCCCTTAGTCGATGTTATACTACCCTATGCCTAGGAGAGCGATATGTATGCCAATCATATCTCGCTTCCCTCTTCTGTGCTATCAGTAAGTTTAGGTCTGGGTGCTCCATCTTAAGGTTGATTATTGGAGCTTCATAGGTGGTTGATGTCCAATGAGCTTCGAGGATTGTTGACGTCAGGAGGGCGAGCGAATGGTCCAACTCTTCAGTCGATTCTACCTTCCACTCTTGTGGTATAGCTCTTTCCAGGGCGTCCTGGTATTAGGGCCAATCAGTGTTTGGGATATTTCTCCCAAGGAAGGAGTTTCGGGAGTTGGCGTTTAATAGTAGCCTACAGAAAACCGGTATGTGGTCCGTGTCCAGTTCGTTCAAGGTATGAACATCTTCAGGGTGTTGATTGATGTCCGTAAGTATGACATCTAGCACATCCGGAAGATATCTGTAGTTGGAGGGGTAGAACGTCGGTTCCTTCGGTGCCATTACTACGTAGTTATTCAGGGCCGCATGATATGACAAGGTGTGGCCAGCTTGGTTGTATATGCGGCTGTTACAATGAGTGTGTTTGCAGTTAGGGTCTCCCGCAGCAAAGAATTTTCCTTGCCGTTAGCGTGATTAGGTATTGGGCTGTAAATGGGATCAACGGGCTCCCTTATGGTACCTTTTCCTGTTAGTGGCGTGTCCATGTTCCCCTCCTGGGACTTCTCTGACATGGTGTAGTTTTCTTATTCAGTCCCGGTGACGACAATGTCAGATCCAGTAGAAATTTTAATATTTTGAGGGCTTAGATGTTGCTCTTCCACACAATTTTGGGTTCAGCCGGTGGGTCGACCGTTCACTGGCCGTTCACGACGAGACTAAAAATCGTTCGTTGATCCGGCACTCGTAAAATAGAAATATTTGCCCTAAAAGGGGCCGAAAGATTTTACGTTAAAAAACATAAGGTTTGAATTTAATGTTTCAAAACAGAGACCGGTAAAAGATCACTGGTAATCCACGTAAAAACACTTAAATTCGGCCTTAAAAAGGCTTCGGAAGGACAGTAACCGTCGTTTTAAAAACACCATGCACACACAACCTCATCGGTCGACGCCTGTAGAGCAACTGAGTCTGACTAAAGCTCGATGACTGAAAACATTAAAAAAACACTAACACTAACGAAAGCAGGCACTAAATTATTAAGTTATTTATATAGTATCGGCCCTACAGACTATCCGATCTGATCCGCCCGACAATCGACCCCACGAGATCAGGTGTTACCTACAGATTAGAGTCTGATTTTATCAGGGTTTTTTTCTCTATAAAAGAGACTCGCATTATCTTATATTATCCAAACACTAAAATTTTGGGCTCACGCTAATAATATCGTTAGGGATTAATTCCAGACAAAGAAAAACTTGAGCAAAAAATGGCAAATTGGACGGAACAGATTCAGTCATATGACGTTATAACTTTAACACTACTACTCGCGGTTATGTTTGCAGTAAAACTGACACGTGGCCCGCTAAACTATAAAGGTGGTCCATATTTTGTTTTTTTCATTTATGTGATTCTGTTTTAGTATATGTTAAGACCCTAAAAATAAAGATAACTCGTTGAAAGAAATAATTAAAATTAAAAGTTGGAAATCAAACGGTTTGGAACATCCCCTAATGATTATACATTTATAAGAGTGGATGACAAGGTAAAAATATTTTTTTTTAATGTTTGATTTGATAAACAATTTTGTTTAACGGTGACTAAAGAAGAACGAAGATTATATTGTTTTTATTGTTTATTATTTGGAGGATAGGGGTTGTATAAAATGGTAGGCTGTAATGATCTTGATTAAACATTTATGTGAAAGAATTCAAACACATGAAGAACGTGCAAATCTAATGGAAAATACAATAAAGTTTAAAATATTTGGAACAGATTGATTCCGATGTCAAAATGTCAGTCCAAAAACATATGTCAAGGCATGTAATGCGTAGAGATATAGAATGCTTAAAATACTCTGGTATTCATGAGCTAGTATTAAGAAGCACCCAACTTGGTACAAATAATGTAATCACTTAGTAAATTTAATAAAAAAACAATATTATTTTATTCTTTTTGTTTTTTGATTTGTTTAGTGATTTTGTAATTCTAGCGATTTTTAAAAATTAGGAAATCCTAAGTGAATATAATGTAATCTGTTAACACGCGGTGATAAAATATCATTACAGGTAATCCTTGACCTAGCCTCACCAAAAATAAAGCTCACCCTCCACTTCTGATAGTTAGTACTGTCACAACATAAACCCCGTGGGTTTGATCTGTCAGGATACCTTGCGGGAGGGGTAAGGTGCTGGCAAGGTAATTGTGGGGATTCAAAATAATATATTTATTTATACGAGTTTTGGTTTAATAGTATTTACTAAAGGATATTACAAAATGTGATGTTGAATAAAGATAAAGAAATAAAGAGAATGGAATCCCACGCTCGTGGAATAACTGGCATAGCTCGTGATAACATACACCGATGGAATTGACTTACACTGTACTTGACCCATACAAAAGCCTTATCTCACGACCCTGGGCTAGATGGTTTACCTCATAGTACAAATGCTACTGATGACACAAAGGTGTAGTCTGGGAAGGTACGTAGCTCTTCAGCGTGACTGCCTGCAATATCGATGGAATTGATACAATCCCGATGCCAAAAAAATAAGTATTTTAAACCCCGCGATGGCCCCATTCTTGGTCAACTAGTTTAGTTAATGTTATGAATTGTCAGTATTCCAGTATTCCTCAGCAACCTTTCTAGCTCGCTACTTCATGGATGCTAAGCCAGCGATTTTAGCACGTGTGTTCACTCAAGTTATGTAATTCAAAACAAATATTCAACATTGCTCCTTGGCTATGACAGTATTAATAATTCGGCCTTCATATTTATAATCGATTTTCAAACTTTACATATGCAGATAATAATAAGAAAAGTATAAAAGGCAATTGTTACATATAATAAATAATAATCATAAAACTTTTATGATATGAATGCGCAACCTTATTTTGACACAATAATAATAATAATAATAATGGAGTGACTGGACTACATCAATCTGTACATAGGTTTGCAGAAAGATTATCTAGTAAGAATGTATCATTGCTACGGCTAATCCTACATCCTTTCCATAGAGCCTCCTTTCATGTCCCGGTGAGATAAACGGATAATTATATTGATTATGAGGATGGGAAACATATGAATATCTTAGCACCCACTTGGGTGGCCGCATAGTTTAAGGCGTTATTCTCTCAGTAGATCTACGCTGGGTCAGGATTGCCACCTCTCTATTTAATTTTGTACCAGTGAACTGATAGATGCTATCGTAAACTCCAAAACTAAGAAAATCTTCTTTTCAGAACCATTGGTGCCGATCCCGGGGGGCCTGCTCATCCTCACCGCCACATATGACATGTCTTACAACACCCCCCACCAATTGTAGTGGAGCTTCTCTGGGCCCATATCATTGGTACCCTACCTGACAATTAACTTTTCATGACAATATAACTCTTAAAGTTAAATTCTATTCATCTATGATTGCAGTGGTTTTTTATAATTACCCACCGTATCTTTAATCTGCTATTTTTTCATTATGTGTTATAGGTCAAACTTATATTTTAGAAATTTAATGTTGGTATCTGCTATTATTATTTTTTCATGAAAATGTATGTTATTATCTCTTTAACGAATAAACTAAACTAAACTATCCCAGTAGACTAGACTGTCGATGACGGGGAGATCGAGGTTAAATTCACGGTTGGGTGTATCGAATGGTGTTTTTTTTTCAAAATGGTCTTACAATCTCTCTCCACATAATTGCATCTACACTTGCCTTCAAATATAGCCTTCCTAATCCCTAACACCATTATAGTAACTAGTACAACAGTTTATAGCCCCAGTATACAAAAAAACGCTGTGGTAAGAATATATCTTAACCTAACTCGAGCCTGATTAACCAACCGCTGTTTACCATGCTAACTATTTATTTTTCCAGAAAAATACTCCTGTACCAGCCATTTATAGAAGCAATAATACAGAGAATATGACCTTTATACCATTGCTATATTACAGTCGAGAAAAGAGACCCCTAATCACAAAAGTTTATTTACTGCGGGTGGATATGATTTCAGCCCCACTTGTCATTTTTATCTCAAACAAGACTAGACTATGTTAGGCTAGCCAATATTAGACTAACTAAGCATTTTGTTGTGTCTAAAGACACGTGCACAAATAACGAATAAACGCGTATGAACACAAACATAGACGCGCATGAACGAACAATACCACCCATGAACGCAGGCGTATAAACAGAAAAAAGCAATCAAACCACCTATATTTAGTTTCGTTGACGGTCTTTCCATATTGTGCAGATTTATTTAATGTTCAAAGTATGAAGTTGTTGCGTATAGCGACGTTTGTTCATAAATATCATGTAGTGATAACCGAACGGTGAACCATATAAAGTTCTACTTTTTCTAAGGTTTCCAAGCCTGCATGAGAGACATCTTTCGTTTTTTCTTTTCAATGTGATGCTTAATAAAACATTAAAGTAAAATAAATTACTACCATAGTCTTATCGAGACTCTGCATTTTAATATCCTACATTTATTGAAAGTATTTTATTTACCTGTAAATACTACCCTTTTTTTACTTTTACAGGGTTATTGTTGTATTTGCTAGTTCGTTTGTCAGGTGTGTACAGGGCATAATATTTACCTGATGTATAAACATGAACATAAAGTTCGTTCACGGTAGGAATTTACCTCTGAAAGGCCTTTTTCCCTACCAGAAATCTATTATATAGTAGGATATTGGTAGGAAAAAAGACCTTTCAGAGGTAAACTCCTACCGTGAATGAAGTACATTTACGATCGAACAAAAACGTACAAAATCTTATGGTGTGGACGGTAAAATAGTTCCAAACGAACACGAACAAACAACATCAAACATCTCCAAACGCGAGCCATCAGCTTGTCGGGACTTAAAGGAAAAGGGTTTTGTTCGTTATTGTGCGAACCAGGTATGAGTTCTGAGTGCGCGCTTGCCTCGACATGGAGAGGTCAAATGTACAATAATATCATTTATCAATGAGGTTGAAATATTCCTGTTATTTGGAATTGTTCCGATCCCGGCTACAAAATAGTAAGCAAGAAAAATGATGCTTTGTTGAGCTAGGCAACCACGTACAACACTACTCCTGAAGAAGTAAAAATGAAATAGCAGTATTTACTAGTTAATAAAGTACTTTCACTAAATATGAGAGATTAAAATGAAGAGTTTGGATAAGACTAAAATAGATAATTTATTTTATGTAAATGTTTTCTTAAACAATATATCAAATAGAAAAAAAGAAAATAAGTGTCTCATTCAGGCATGGGAACCTCAAGAAAAATTGGAACTCTATGTTTTTCGCCCACCATTCCATAATGTTTATGAGCAATGGTCGTTATAGGCCACAGATCCATACTTATAACCTTAAATAAATATGCACTATATGGACGGAGGGTCATCAACACTCGACTTTTAAGCTTAATTGCTTGTTTTTGTTATTTAGCATGTGTTCGTGCATCCTTGTGCGTTCGTATGCATTTATGTTGGTTTATTTTTTTCAATCGCAATCGTTCGTTATATGTGTACAAGCTCTATCCTCCTTTGCTTGTTTTCACTCGACTTGAGACAACATTTACAACCATCCTAAATAGAGCGACACAACAGCTGGAGATGAGAAACAATACCCAAGAATAAGTTCGTGACCCAACTGTAATTCTCCCTCTAAATAACATGATGGCCAGTTATTTTGATACAATAAATACAATTTTAAAAAATTATAATTTCAATCAATGGACGTCATTAATTTATCTTGGTGAATCATACTAATGGTTATTAAAAATTTGTTTGTGTAATTTTGTAGGGCAACGTTTTTCCTATGCAATAAATTAAACAAATGTAGAATGAACAAATGTATTGTATAATAATTTCAAGAGTCCTAAAATAATAATCTTATTTAATCCCGTTTGTAATTGCTTGCTACTACACCAAGATTATCTTTAGCAACCCCTTGGGGGAATCACGACCTAAATTTTAAGAACCTATTAACTATGGCATACCATGACTAAACAATAAAGACCACCGACTATGGGTTCGAATATCATGGACAGCTTCGAGCTTTTGGCTGAGTCCGTTTCAAACATTATATTTTCCACCGCCTACTCTCCTCACACCACCTCCCCCAATCAACCTTTTCCCAGTTCTCTTCCCTTTCCTCTACACTCCCCCTTACTGGCTTCAGATATCTGGCCCATGGTCTTTCACTCGGATTCCTACAACCACCTCAATAACCAATATCCTCCTGGGAATCATATAACTCTCCATTATTCTTACAATCCAAATAGAAAATTACCCAACACGAGGGCGCCGTTGGCTAACGCTTTAGTTTCGTGTTGATCTAGACCACCAAGCTCGGAGAGACCCTAGTTCAAATCTCGGTCAGATTAACTAGGGTTATATTTTTGCGGGTTCACTTCTTGTGAATTCAATCATTCCAATTACTAATCCATTAGCCTAATTAGTACTTAAGTGTAGGTCTATAACCCGGATGGATATAAAGACATGGTTGTAAATAATAGTTTTTAAAAAATTTGATAACTTTTATAATGCATTATATTTTAATCGCATAGTCAATTCAATATGATAAGATTTTAAATTTGTAAAATAAAATACTAATCACCAGAATTATATTCTACAAAACCATTATTACAATGTGACAGAGTCACAACATGGANACAATAGGTGTGGAAATTTTGAAAAATAGCGTCGAAAGTGTATGGTAAAATAAATGAAATTGATATTTAGTGTCTTGTTTGTTGAGGTTTATAACGTGCACTTTATAAACAAGTATATTTTATTAATACATAGATTTCAAGTTGTTTAACCTAAAGTATCACGCTTAGTAACATTACCACAGATCTGTGGAAAGAAGAAGTTAATACATAAATTGAAGTAATAAATGTGAAGAAATACTCGCAATTTGTTAAGCCGCACTGTCTAAGAAAACATCAGGCTTAAAAAAGATTGAATTACACTTACGTAGGAGTAAAATCACGAATGTCACACGACATTATTTACCTATGTGTTTTTTCACCACATCCCCTATCCAAGTTAATGCTAATGCATTCTGTAACATATTCCCTATGTTACAATATCTATAACCCTGTTTTTAAAATACTTAAAAATTAAAGAATAAAATGGAGGACGAAATTTTGTGATGTGAATGTGTTAATTAAATTTTGGAAATTTGTTGTTTGGATTCTGAACAATTTTTAAGTTAAATTCAGTGGTCTTGGGCTAAAGTTCAAACTCAGATGGAGGCGAAGGATTTTTCTCTAGGCATAAAAATCCGTGACACCTATTCA
>CABFOV010007468.1:7180-26146 GCA_902141375.1 Timema poppense
AGTAGCTGATGCTTTAAACATCAACCAAGAACAGTTGACTGCCAACATGTTTTTTTTTTCTTGCAGACAGATATAATTATTAGGTTACTATCACAAGGAGTGTTTTCCATTTAGTGTTGTGTCCTGACCATATGTCAGGTTGTCACACTCAAGTTTCACATACCAAGTTGTGTAATTTCACCTCGACACATTTATTAGATTGAGTTAAGTGTGTCTATAGTTTTAAAGCACTTGAATAGAAAATAGAATTGGCTAACCCTATTTTATATCTCACATCAAACTTGGAAGTATTTCATTTACCTTAACAAATTGTGTTCAATTGGATGAAGAAACTAAGGATGGCTAAATAATAAAATAAACAACTTGAACAATTTTTAATACCAACTTCTAAGCCATTTATTTCCAAATCATAAAAAAATATGTTTTCTATAGTATAATAAAATATATTTGTAAATAAAAAATCATTTCAAACTCTTTTATGTAAATGTTGTAGGTCTAATCATGGTTTAAAGTAGCAGAAATAACCATCATATTTCTACCCCAGCGTACTCTTTTGTACACACCTTATTTCGGGTCATAGTGTGGCTAATATTTAAGAAGAGGTAGATTATATTTACAGGGTGTACTTTGTATCCATAGTCACATATGCAACAAGTACATGAACATTGAATGTAAGAGAGACCATAGGAATGTAATTTGTGAGGAGCGTGTTAACTGTCGCGCGGAGAAACAGGATAAGGAATAAAGTTATCCAGGAAAGACCCAAGTTAATGGGGAGTACATGAGATAGTAAAGGAAATAAGGCTGATATGGTATGGTCACGTAATGAGGATGGGAAAGGCGAGAGTACCAAAGAGAAGGATGGAGATGAAGTATTTAGGGAAAATGACCATAAGGGAGACCAATAAAAAGATGGAAAGAGTAGATAACAGCAAGTGTTCAAGTGAGAGGAGAAGAATGGGCGATAGAGGAATATGGAAGCATTTTATTAAACTGACCCAGCCACAGGTTGGAAACAGTTAATGATTATAATGATGGATTATAATAGAATATTTATGTGGATGAAATTTTTTAAATGTAAATTCTTTTAATTGGGACATGATATAAAATGTAATTAACATAGTTTATTTTTATTTTGCTCTAATATATTCACACATTACCCTAGCTCTTATTAAGTTAAAGTGAGATAAGGTGTAGCAAAAAGGTTTTTCTAAAAAGTATAAAAACAAAGTAGAGCTTGATTTTAAAAGCACTCACAATAGTAGAATATGTGTGTAGTTCAACTTATTTTGAGATAATATTATGACATTGAAATTATTACCCTGCAATTGGGTGGCAATTACGGTATTATATTAAGATATGGAATGTTTTGAAATAAATGCCACGAAATAGGCGCTAATTAAAAGATATACAAGTTTATAAAATATATACACCGCATGATGGGTGCTAATTATGATACGGTTGCACGTTGGGTGCCAATTAAGATGTTCTCATTATTTGATGAGATAGTTGGTAACTATAGCCTCGTGATCTAGCGCCAATTAAAATGTTCTCAGTATTTGACGAGATAATCTATAGCCTCGTGATCGAGCAATTATAGTGATATTTCTTACACTTATGAAATAAGTAAGACCTTTAAATTTGCACACAATTTATTTAGATTTGACGGCACTGATAATTACTGTCTTTGATATATGACCGAGTTCTCTATTTTATTACAAAGTTCTTGTGTATTGCTGTCCACTGTAATGGATTCATATGCACAATCGGCTTATATATGACTTACCCCTTTCCTCTTGGACTCCTTGTCACCATTGTCAAAACCAACTAATAGAAATAGTCCTGGTGACAGGTGATGTGAATGCTAGCTTCCTATTGGGTAGAGGGAGCTAGCGTCACTTGCTTTTTTGGTACACACTACGGAGTTGATTTTTGTAAGAAAAAATAAACTTTATTGTGTAATCTATTGACATTAATTCTGAAAAGCGTGTGATTCTCCATGGATGAAGTATTTAAAGGATAGTTTATATACTGTTTATTGAAGAAAAATACCTTCATCCATGACTTTTTAAATATATGAAAGGGTTCCAAAACAGTAGCATCATTACAATATATTTAATTGATTTAAATGGTTTATTTAAAAAATAATTTAGAATAAAGTTTAAAGACATGTTGGAATATAAATTGTTGACACAACACACACACAAATGTGTTTGACTGCAATGGTTAGATTCCTCGTGAAACTAGGAAGGATTGTCTGTTTGTATTTTTGTGACACTATTCAAAATCATAGAAGTTCATTTTTGACTTTGCCATTTTATTAAAAAATACTCATACTAAAAATAACAATCCATATTCTCCTTGTCATGGTATACAATCATAAATGGAAAACCATTTTAATTGTTCAGGGTTGATATGCACCTGGAAAAGTCAGGGAAATTTAAAAAGTTACTGGAATTGACATATGTTTGCAATAGTTTTCTAAATATTAAATGGAAGAACATAACCCAGTGCAAACTATTAGTTCATCAACATTTCATATAATTCTCTAAATAACACTGGCAGATTTGTATATAATTCTTGTTTCAAGAGTATAGTAGAAAATGGTGAGATTTATTAATGTTTATCATTATAGCTTTGCATATTTTTCATAAATAGTCCCACCTGGATTTAATGATCAATATGGGCCAGTTTTCATATATTTAGTAGGAGGTTTGCATATTTCTTTGTTGCGGGATTTAACCCTCCGTTGGTCGAGGGTGAGCGCCGTGCTCACCATCATTCTGTGAACGTTCAATACTAGTTATATTCATATAATTTCAGAATTTGTGTATCCTTTTGAATTACGTTTTGTACTTTTTTTGATTGAGATGCTTTCATTTACAATCTTTTATCAAAAAAATTAACAATTACAAAGAATAATATTTTTTTTTAAACTCACTAATTGTAGAAAATCACACAAAATAGGTAAATAATTATCATCTTATACAAAAATGTATAAGGTACTACACCTTAAAGTTAACGTACTAGCAATTTTAGAACATATTAAACTATATTACTTAGACTTGATTATAAAATTCTTATACAAGGAGAAACTAAATAAAGAACAAATATTGAAACTTATTGATTACGATAAAAGTGTTTATGAATCCTAATAGTTTTTCAACGTGAATCACTTAAGCTTTGTTTACTCTAAATTATTAGTCACTATTCTCAGAGTTAACGTCTGCATTTCCATGGCAGTTCTGGCAAATAGTGATTGTATGCTCACCAAAGATAGGGAACTGGCAATTGAAACATCTAGATGGTGTCTTACGATTCTTCTTTTTTGGACAGTAACCACACTTGACCCTTCCTTGGCCTTCTTGGGGTAATGGTGCTCGTTCATTTTGTGTTAATTGAAGATGCTGGTGTATTTTAATTCGAAGATCTTTGTGAATACCGCTGGTTGAAGCTCTTCTAGTAATATGATTGTTGACTAGATATAAGCTTAAAGTTTTCAGGAACTTCTTTCGAGATTTATTTTCTTCCGTGTTGCTTCGGAAAATGATTTGGGCGTTGATTGAGCCGACATCAAGTAAAGTGAAAAATATTCAAAGAGGCCGCCTGTAGCAGACCCTTGCCACAGTATATTGGGCTTTTAACTTGTCTACTACATCTACACCACCTTTTGTAAGGTTGTAGAAGGTAACAGCACTTGGTTTCCTCAAGTCACCTGTAGTTTCAACAATGTCATCGGAATCATGCATCGTTGAAATAAGTATTACATTTCTGTACTTTTTTGGTACGTAAGACACTAATAAGGAATCTTCACCAAAAGCAAACAAACTTGAATTTTCTGGTCTTCTTCGAGAGTTCACAACTTCAGGTGGAATTTCTCGTTTATTTTTTCTTATTGTAACCACCAGTTAGATTTTGTTGTGTAACAAGTTTTTTCACAAAACTGACCGAAGTGAACCAGTTATTTAATGTTATGTTACGTCCACTGAATCTAATTGGTTCTATCAACCTTTTTACAACACTAGTTGGTTTATTATCAGAGACAAATAGGACCATCTGGTTGAATACCAACATATACTTCCATTTTAAATCTGTAAAACATCCGCGAATATACCATTGAAAATATCTTAAGACCATATTTTGCCGGCTTTTTAGGCATGTATTGCCTAAAACTACACCTCCCACTAAATGCCCAATTGTGACATATTCTCCAACTGAATAATAGTCTTGACAGCGCTGAACGAAACTCTCGAATAATTCCCTGATAGGAGATAATTTACCGATGGCTTTTCTTGCAGCTCTTGTTTCCGCATCATCAAAACAAAAAGCCCTTAGCAACCAATAAAATCTTCTGTATGACATCACAAGACGAAAAATGTCAAGAGCTGTCGGGTCATTCGCCCATAACTCTTGTACAATACGATAAGATGATTTCATTTTCCCAGCTAAGTACAACAAACCCATTAGAGCTTTAATTTTGTCAATGTTGCTATCCACAACATCACTTTCCCGACATATAGTTAGTTCTTAATTTACGTAGACGATCATTTGTGTATTGCACTATGTCTTCTAACACATTATCTGGGGAAAAAAGACACCAAGATTCATAAACAGTTTTAGCATGTTGAGCAGTTCTCTTAACTCCAGGTGGATGTATAACTATATTTATTTGTCTCCGGCACCTGCTGAGACAAGGAGGATGAACGTTCCTCACAGTGACATTATCACGTCCAACATAATGTGGCCTAGAACTTTTGGTTTGATCTTGACCTATGTCATCCCCAGATACTTCAGAATTACTGTCGTGTTCACTGTTGGCTGGTTGCTCTATGTCTGAATCATCGGAGTCATCTTCATCAAGTGAAATATTGAGGTCTTCGTCCGAGTCATCTAACAGCCATTGATTAATTTGACCTTCCTGATCCATTTTGAATCAAAATATCACTAAATAATAAAAAATAAAAATATACCACAGTAAAATTCTAAGATTAAATAATAACACAATTGGTCGAGGGTGAGCGCCGCACTCACTTATATGACAACGTTCACAAAATGACAATATGACACAGATTGTAGGTCTCGAGTCATCTTATCTTAACCATGCCTCCATTCTAAACATTCCAATGGGCAGCTATACTGGGATTCATTGTTCCTACGCTGTTTCAGCACAAATGACAGACGAATAAAAAAAGTAGTGAGCGCTGCGCTCACACCTCGACCAACGAAGGGTTAAGTATCTTTGTAGTGTAACCCTGATTACATTTTTATATGTTTTGAACCATAAAGGAATGAAATTTCATTTTTCATAAAATTGACTAAATCTAAGTCATGTGGCTGGATTTTAGAGTTTGATGAGAAAATATATGCAGTCATTATGCAACCCAATGTTGGTTATAATAAGAGGGCTTATGTGTTCAGTTAGCTTTTTCTTGTATACAAAAGCCTACAATTTAAAGCTTACAAGTTAATCTATTAAATCCCCAAATATTCTAGTTTTTGAAAAAAATCTTAATTTTACTTGGTTTATTTTTCTAAACCAAAAAAAATCTATGTGTTTTCCTGGCTAACACATTTTACCAGGCATGTGGCAATCTTGTAAACTGATATTTTTACTCAGCTCTTGTATTTGGTGAATGATGAGTCCACAGTAATGCCAGCACGCTGTGTTATAAATTAATAAATGTTTGGTTTTGTCTTATTGCTACACATTAAGCAAAACTTTGTTTAGGCCTTCAAGTAATTAAAATAAAATTATTCTATTCAAAGATATTCTTGGTAGTGCCTTCGCACAAGTTTGTACGTCCTTGCCGACTTTTATTTGAACACTTAAAGGTATCTTTGAGGGATGTATTGTTTTAAATAAAAATAATTTATCAAATGGGGTACAATTTATGGCATAATCATACGTCATAAAATTATTTTCATTAAACATTAAGCATGACAAAATAGTTTTAAGCTTTTTTTATACCTGCATATCTACAATGATTTGATTTTATGCAATATTTACTCAATTGGTATTGAACTTTGTATTGAGTATCTAGAAAATAAATTATGAAAGCAATGAGTTGGTTCAAAACCATTTTTATTCAATTGTGAATCTTTGTTTTACCTACAGAAACCAAATCCTATTCTGACTCTTAGAAAATATGGTAGGCATTAAGTGGTTAACATTTTTACTATTGGCTCCTAAATTTTGATTGTGTTCACATGACTTCTTGGGTTGCCAAATAGAAAGAAATGTTAACCATATGATAATATCTTCCAAGTGATACATTATTGATCTGGGGTCTGGATGATAGGCTTGATTTTTTCAATCATGTTGGAATAAAACACAAATTTTCAGCATATTTTCCTCTAAAAGTAATTCAAATTTATGATTAACTTTTATTTTTTAAATTTTGAATTTGAAATATTTTTGAACCCTTGATTTTATAATACCCTTAAAGATACTTGTTAGGTCTACCTAATTCAGAGAATAGAGAAAGAATCTTCCAAGTATCCAGGAGTGTCCAGTTTTGCATTATCTAAATAGAATGATTTATTTCTACATTTACTCTGATATTTTAATTGATATGTCTCATCCTCTATTATTCACATTGTGCAGATAATTACCATGAAACTAAGTAATTAAGGTTTGTATGAGCAACACTTAGTTTACTTAAATTAAAACATGCAAGCTGTTTTATTATTTGTAGGATTTAAAGTAAGAACATGTTATTTTCAAGCCATTAGATACATTAATCCTTATTTCCTATTAAGAAAAACATCTGAAATTTATATTTCTTTCATAGTTCAAAGCAGGCATGTATTTACGATTTAGTTTCGGTGGGGGATAATTTCAACTCTAATGGGGTTTAGAACACACACACACAATGGGGTGTCAAAAATGTTTTGCCGTTTGTTCTTAAATAAACAAGTTCATGCCATATGGTTTGTGACATCGCAGGTCACGGAAATAGCCGGTCACACAATACCGTGAACGATTATTTGATCAAAGATGACTAAATGCATGCATGTAGTATCTATTACAATAATAAATGATAATTTATAACTCATTTACTGTATATTTTTATTTTCCTTTTGAATGTTTTAAACATGGTATTAGTTTAAATTTCTCAGGTTATTCAGACGATCCAGGACTTCTCTTTGGCTACACGTCTAGTTCAAAGGTTGATAAATATCTTTATCTTAAATATGTCCTTTTATGTACTTATTTAAGAGGCCATCACCCACAAAAGTATCAACCTTGTCTAGTCTTATTTACGAGTTACAGGATGTTCAAACTTAGAATGCCAGCTTGTGTATTAAGGTAATTTTCCCTTAATGATTTTACACTCGCCCTCCATACAAATGCATTTGCATTTTTTATAGTTCTATATACCTTGTTCCCTATTCCATTAGTGAAATCACGCACAAAACCCTTTTGGTAGGATATTAATAAGTAATCAAGACCAATGGACATTTCACATTCATAATTTTTTTATTGATTTAAAATAAAAGTTATATATGGCAGGAACAGTAAAGTATACAATTAATAAAAGAACTAACTACTTGATTATAGACTAAATTCTTTGTCACAGAAATATAACATGGAGATAAGGAGATACTATTTGGCCCTGTTGTTTTCTAAGATGGCAGTGTCTTGCTGTTGTCTGAAAATCTCTTTGAGTTGTTCTGTGGCAGAGGGAGGCATATTCAATGGCTGAGAAAATTCCTCCTGAAAAATAATACATTCATTGATTATTTACTTTACATCCATTACTGTTTTCAGCCTGTGGCCTGGGTCATTTTTTATTCAAGCCATATATTTTTCACTACCGGCTTGCTAGTCCTGTCGTAGCCTCATATGCCTTATAATCTTAACTTAAGACTAGCACAGGCACAACATCCAGTCCCCGGCCGTTAATTCCTCATTGAACCGGTAAAACCACATTTCTCCAACAATTTTTCGACCATGCCAGAATCTAACCCAGGACCCTTAGCGCAATACACAGACACGCTACCAACTGAGCTAAGGTGTTGGATATTCATTGATTATCAAGTTTTAAATCATTAAATTTAATATTTGATAAAATTATAATCTTAGCGTGCATATAACCAGAACGAGTAGTAAGACATGTGCTGCTGCTGATGATAATAATATTAATAATAATCTTAGCTCAGTCAGTGGTATGTTTGTCTAATGGGCAAGGAGTGTCGGATATTCATTGATTATCAAGTTTTAACTCATTAATTTAATATGTAACAAATAGTTATATTCTTAGCTCGGTCAGTAGTATGTTTGTCTAGTGAGCAAGGAGTCCCAGCATGACCAAAAATGTATTATTGCCATTAGTAAAACTGGGGTTTCCTCTTTCATACTGATGTAAACAGTTGGTTCAGGCAGTACATGTTAACTACCCATGATAGATAATAATGATAGTAGATTTCTATCAATATAATGTATTTAATCTTTAAACCTTACACGCTTGGAAATATTAATCTTGTCCTCTTGAGTGTGTAATGTTTCAGGGTTCACTTCCTCTAATTCAACCTTCCCAATTCCTAATCCATTAGCGTAATTAGTAATTAAAGCGTATAACCCGAATGGGTAGTAAGACGCGGTGCTAAATAATAATAATCTTAAAAGTGTTGGAAACCCAAAACCTAAACATGTGATTTTTGAACTGTCATCCAGGTAAAAATCTATCGTGAACAGACTTTAGAACTATTATTTACACATGTTGTTGGATACTGTGTTTGTTGTAATTAGACAATTTTCCAACATCTGTTTGTATACTAAAATCAAGCCTTAAAAATATGTGTCACAAGGGGAATGGTGCACAAAAAAACAGCTGTATAAAAGTATCTTTTTAAATATATAATAGGAACTAATAAATCATTTAACACTCATCCCTGTTACAAGGAAACAAATAACCTAATGATACTAAAATCATAATTATTAAAAATTACTTATTAATTACTGACCCGCCTTGACGTAGTTAGCTAACACGCTATTCGTGTTGAGCTAGACTGCCGAGGATGGGGAGATCAAGGTTCGAATCTCGGTCAGGTGAATTGGGTGGAGGGGGGAAGAGTTCTTAAATGGTTTTCTACTCATCGTCCATGCAAATTCGAGTTCAATTCCTCTAAATTCAACCTTCCCAATTCCTAATCCATTAGTGTAATTAGTACTTAAGCGTATAGCCTGAACGGGTAGTAAGACACGATGCAAAGAAAAAAAGGTATCAAATCTAACCTAAGTCACATGTTGTTGATTCTTGAATGGTTAGATACTGTTAGTTTGGTATAGGTTAAAATAATATAGCCTAAATGATAACTATTGTATAAATGCGTTACTATCACGGTACTTACTAATAACTTAACCTAACCTTTAATGTATAGATAAATTAAAATCTCAAACAGTAGGTTGGTTTTATTATTTTTAGCGGTGACCTGGCGGTCTAGGGGTAAGGTGTCAGACTTCTATGCTGGCGGCCGGGGTTCAATCCTTGGTCCCGGCAAAGATTTATCTGATTACTAAACCCTTCCTTCACCTCTGACAAGACATCTTGTGAATGTGAGGAATGCCAGGCCTCCACCGTGGTTCGGATTCCACGTTAAACTGTAGGTCCTTCATTTAATCTCACAATAGCCCTACCATTTCACATTAGCGTAAGTGTGTATAACCCGAACGGGTAGTAAGACGCGGTGCTAATAATAATAATAGTTTTAGCACTGCGTCTTACTACCCGTTCGGGTTGTACGCATATGCATTAATCATTCTATGTGATGGGTATTAGGAAAGTTAGATTAAAATTAAGTGCACCCACATTTGCATGGAGGTAGAGTAAAAAATCATTTAGGAAAAACCACCCTCAGTGCACCCAACCAGGATTGAACCCCAATCTCCCAGTCATAAGCAGCCAGTCTTGCGAGAGTAGCAACTTAGACCATGCGGCCACCTAAGCGGATAGTAGGTTAGTAGTCAAATAAACAATACAATGATGGTAGGAAAAGATTACATCGGATTTTCTAAAAGTTAAAGTATTAGCAATCATGATAAACACACATTTTTGCTATAAACATTTTAGCCAATTGTTTAGATGTTGAAAAACAACTTTAAAAAAATATTCAAATAGGCTTACCTAAGCTAATTATAATTTTATTAATCGTTTATTTCTCCTTTTCTTTTTGAGTGAAATGTATAATACAAATTATTATTAACATGTCTACATTAGCTGTAATTTGTAAAATATTTTTTATCAAAGCGCAACATATCCAATTATTTGCCCTTTATTGATTCTCAGGAAAACCTGTGTCATTGGATACTGTCTTTTCGGCCATCAGAGAGATATCCAACATAATATTACACTGTCTATCCATTAAATAATAATATTCATCTAAATATGAGGAAAAAATGTAAGAAAAATGAAATGTTTTTAAACATTAAATTTGAGCATTATTTAAAAAAGTGTTTTATTAAAAATTGTACTAGCCTGTATTTTTATTGTTACAATTTTTCTTGTTTTCAAAATATTGCTTGTCAAAAGTGACAGCTGCTTAACATATGGTCTTTCAAAACATATGCTTTGGCGTATTGATAGGGATACAATATATGGTAATTTAGTAACGTTTCCAGAAATATTCTACCGTGCTTCCTATGGAAATCAGACTTTATCTCACATTTCCTCATAATTCTAACTGAATCGCCTCCACCCCCACATGTGTAAACATGTGTAAATTTAATTGACCATTTATAATAACTGCTCAAGTGACTATCATTGTTTTCGATATAGTTAAAACACCTACCTGATAAAAATTCAGGGATTATATCCCACAATTCTTGCTCAAATATTTCTTGAGATTTAAGTTATATAACGTCTTTCAAATAACTCAAATCAAGCAGTTTCACAGAAAAAACATAGCTTTTCATTATTACCCACATGGAGAAGTCCCAGGGGTTTTAAACCGAAGATCTTGCAGGCCACTCAATGGTTCCTCTTCTATCAATCCACTCGCCAAAGTGTTCATTAAAAAAGTTATGGACAGTGCAAAGTGCGGGACAGCTCCTCTTGTTGCCAGATAATCCTGTAGCTCATGTTTTCAAAAATAGGGCTGTTCTCTAATTCAATGATTACTTCATGAAGCATTTCCAGGTAGTTAACCAGTCTATAGACTTCAGGATGCAACTCGTTTCAAATTGTGTACTTCTCACAGAATCGAAGGCGCCTGTCAGGATTGTCTTCAGAGAGGGCTTGTAGTAGCATAGACCTGTATGGTTTCATTCTCAAACTTTCAAACATTCTTCTAAAACTTCTATCTGAGATTCCTGTCTCTCACGAAGCTTTTTTTTGCTGATTTTTGTGGCGACACAAATAGAGTTTCCGCCATAATATGCAGATTTTTAGTGGTACAAATTGACCTAGAATGTCTGGAGCACGATAAATCAGCTACTAAACCTGTCCGCTCAAACCTCTTATTAAGGTTATAAATTGCTTGGTGAGTTGGTGGTTGCGTTTCATTAAAATAAAACGTTCTTCAAAAGATGTTTTTACTAAAGAAAAATAATGATTGCATTGCCACCATTTTTTGTATAAGAAACACCTGTTGTTCAGATTAAAGTTTTCTGCTCATAATGATGCTTAAAAACCAACAGTACTAAAAATAACACCATGCATGCCATGCGTCAGACTAAGCAAAAAAAAAAGTGGACATGCTTTTCAAATAGGGTTGATGGAGGGTAGGGGGGAGAGATATTTATAGAACACAGTAACCTACCTTGACTTGGGCAAAAGTAAACTGAGCTAAGATTAGCAGTGGTCAAACCATTTATGCTGGACCCAACCCGGTATATAGCAGAGAATTATTCCTTGGTGATTTTTAATACATGTGGTATCCTATTTTAAATGAGTGTGTAAGCTGTGTGTTGATATAATGTTATCTTCCAGGTCAGTTTAGTAAAATGCCTAGTTTTTTCTATCCTTACACCATTCTTGCTCCGTTAATTGCCACTTTTTGTTATCTACTTCTCCCAACTCTTTTTAAGCTCGCTTGTGGTATTTTCCCTACATAATTAATCTCCATTATTCTCTTTGGCACCCTCTCTTTTTTCATCCTCATTACATGCCCATAACATCTCAGTCTTGCTTTATTTACTATTTCATGTACTCTCTATACTCCCATTCCTTATCCTGTTTCTCTTTGTGACAGCTAACATGTTCCCCGCAAACTTCATTCCCATAACCTCCACTTTCCTAGTGTCTATTGCATATATGATTATGGGTACAAAGTATGTCCTATACAATACTTCCTTACACTTCAAGGGTAATTTTCTTATCCATAGCAGGTATCTTACACACCTATAAAACAACTCCTCCTGCTGCCCTCTTCTTATTAGATCCTATTTACTCCCACCCTTCACCTCAATCACCTTTAAAGGATATTTTACATTCTGTACTTTTCTCAGCTCTACTCCATCCAACTTTATAGCTTTACTAGGACTTTTCCTCTTCCTTGTTGCTAACATCACTTCACACACCGCTGTGCTAAATTTCATTTTATACTCTTTCACTTCATAATTTCATTCCTGTACTTCATCTTCCTTCTCCATTCATACCATCACATCATCAGCAAACATCATGACGTTCATTCTATCCTCCCAGAGTTTCTTTGCCACTTTATTCGTGATCATTTCCATTACCATTACAAATACTACTGATGAGAGGGCACTTCCCTACTTCACTCCATTTTTTATTTGGAACCTATGTGTCTTAACGCAGCTCACGCTCTTTACTCGCACTATAACTCCTCTTTCCACTTTATCCTCCTCCATAGCCTTCCAAACTTTATTTCTATTCACACTATCATGTCTTCTCCACATCCATAAATATCACTACCAAGTCCTCCCCAAGTTTGTACCTTCCTCACATCCATCAGTTGTTGTATAGCGAAGATAAAGTATACTGTAGACCTTTGTTCCCTAAATCTGTGCTGTTCCTCCCTTGCTTCCTTTAATTTTCTTTATTAGTCTCTTTTTCATTTTCTTATATTTTTTTGTACAGTGATATAATGGCGTTTTTTCTTGAAAATTGTACTATAATCCCTTCTTCCAGTTTTCCAATACCTTGTTTTCCTTCTCAGCACTCTGTATAACCGATGTATTCCTGCTTCTCCTGCAGCTCTTATCATTTACACAGTCAGTTCGTCCCCACGAAGTGATTTTTCTTGTTTCATCCTCTTTAATAATTCATCCTCCATCTTTTTCCATTGGGGACCAATTTCCTCCTCTTCTGTTATTTCTTCATGCTCCTCTGTTTCACTCTCATCCCTTTCCTCTTCCAGGTTGAACATCTTCTCAAAATATATCATCCATAGTTCCTTTTCTTTTTTCTTGTTCACAATTTTAACTTCCTTCTTCATCCATCAGTCTAAATTCTTGTCTTTTCTTTCTCCTACTGTTTATTATTTGGCTATTTAACATCTTACTTCTTTCCACATTCCTTTCCAGTATTTCTGTCCATTTTTGCATACAATCCTTCCTGGCTTCCTGTACCACTGGTTTCTTTTCTCTTTTCTTATTTTCCCTGTATACCTCTGTTTCCTCATTCTTATTCTTAAAACTCTTTCTGAATACTTTGTTCTTCTCCTCCACTGCTTCCTTCACCTTGTTCCACCAATTACTCTTATCAATTGTCCTCTTAAATACTTCCTTTGCAGCCCCCGCCAAACTTGTCTTAAACCTTATTTATGCACAGCTTTCTTTTCTCTTTATTTTTTAGCCTCCATAACTCTATTTTTCTTTCTTGTTTTGATACTTTTTTCCTACATTCCCATCCTTTCATGTCTGCCATCAAACTGTGGTCAACATCTAACTTGACATACTTGATATAACCTTGATGTTTACAGTCATTTCTTTGTTCATGAGGAAGTAGTCTACCACCAAACTTTGCTCCACATTCAAGCTGGCATCTAATGATTTTATGGTTCTTTTTCATTTTCATACCAGCTGTTTGCTATTTTAAGTTTATTTTTTTGCACATTAACTCCAACGGCCTTCTATACCTTCCTCGTTTCTATCTCCCCATACTTGGTTCCCTCACACATACTCAAACCTTTATCTCTCTTTTCCTACTTTTGCTTTAAGATCCCCCATATTATGTGTGTTTTGTTTGCCACATTCACAATAAACTGGATTACAGGTAACAGGGAAGTCGAAGTTTAAATCCTGCTCAGTTTACTGATAGTGGATTGTATTAATTTACATTTTCTTTCAATTACTACCTTTCTTATTCTCATTAGAATATATATGTGAATAATTCAAAGTGGTAATAAAACCCAATGAGCATTTAAAAAAATATTTGGTCTAGTAGGCTTAACTCTTTATTATTATGACCAATAAATAGTATTATCTGAAGAATGCTTGTAGTAATATTTCACCGAGTAAAGAGAAACATCAAATCAACATATTCAATAGGCCTACATGAGAAACTTTTTAATAAACCATAACCTACCCGAGGGAACTGCGCCAAGTTGAGTTCTGGTCTCCTGTTGGTGAATGGAGTCCAGGGCCCCTGGATGGACGGACTGTCAGTGTGCCAAAGCTTGCGATATCGTATCGTAGGGTTGCCTGACTGTGTCCTTAACAGCGTGACCCATTTACTCACCTCCTCTCGAGAAAAGTTGTGACAGTTTATTACTTGGCGCTCACCGTTCACTGGAAGAATACGAGTGTTTTTGAGTGAAATTATTTTGAAAACAATATATATTTATTTATTTTTGTCTTAGATCTCAATAGGTATAATACGGTTACTGCTGTGTTAAAATGTTTGTATTAATCTCCTCAGTATTAGGTTTTCTAATGAAAAGAAAACTTATAGTTTTTTACCTTTAATATTGCAAGCTATATGCGCCTGTAACACTCAGGACCATGTAGTTATTTAATATTTTATTAAAATCAGGACCTAGGTGTGTTAATTTGGAGAGAAAAAAAATTAAACCAAATAGGGCAATAACATCATCTCCTAATAGGGTTAGAAATATATGGTGATAATGTGCTTTATCCATCCTTCTTTGTCGTGGTACAATAATTTACACTATTTATTGAACACACAAGAAAACAGAGAATTGAATGACACCAAGAGTTGTAGATTTCAAAAAAATTGTTGCAGAGAGTTTAAATGACTTCATAAAGGTGAGCTATTTAGTTTGGGTTTCAGTCTAAGGTGTCCAACATGTTTTATAACAGAGTCACCTATGACAAGACGTGTATTAATCACAACTTGTGAATGTGGGGAATGCCAGGCCTCCATCATGGTTCAGATTCCACGTTAAACTGTAGGTCCTTCATTTCATCTCACAATCACCCTACCATTACACATTAGCGTAAGTGCGATACAACCCGAACGAATAGTAAGATGGGGTGCTAATAATAATAATTTATAACAGAGTCATTAATGAAAGGAGTATGTATGTCTAGTTATTATAATGCTATGGTTTATGAGGATATAGATATACAGAAAACCTCGAATTCCCTTTAAAGGTAATGTTAAACCATGGTATGGCCGACATGTCTCTTGGGGTTGTTAATCTTTTTCTTATATAATTTTATAGATAAAAAAATCTTTGTTTTATTCAATTTTCCTTATTTTTGTGTTTAAAAAAATAATTACTATGGTATGGATGATGTGTAACATCCCAAAATATTATAAAAATGATTGCAAGAAAATTTTAATAGGCAATCAGTTTAGGCCCTAGGCCTGCGATGGAATAGTTCTATACTTTATATCCTAGAATTTGTCACTTTTGAATACTTACAATACTCAACCGTTAAGTTTGGACTTCGATGCCTGCGAGGTTTCACATAGACGACAATGCCTGGATTGTTTTTGGAAAAATCTATCAAGTCTGTTTCCAGAAATTCTCTGCAAGAAAAAATATGGTGCAAGTTCAAGTAAGTTATTAAGTTAACTGTTGCAAATGAAAATACGTTTGTTTTTTAAATAATTTTTAATTTACACGGAAAAGGGTGGCTCACTGTTGACATATTACCAGTCTGATGCGAAAAACTCCAGAAATCAGATATATATTTAACATACAAACAAAATGTATCATTACATATACACATTATAACCTTAAAAAGTTAAAACACTTACCTTATTCCCCTACTAGCACCATGATTTTTGCAAAATTTGAATGTTATCCTTTGTAATTGCAAAACAACTCGCCCGATTCCATTTTGCAAAGGAGCTCTTGGAAAACCAGATTTCAAAAATAAATGAGAATTTGACATTGTGAAAATAAATTTTCACATGTAAAACAAAACAAACAAGTTTTAAATCAGAGACAATACATTAAAAAAACAAACTAAGTGGTATAATAGTTTAGACCTTGGATTGCCAGCCATGTTGTTAAATTTATCTGTGATAAATAGAATCTACGAAATTAAACATGCCTATATATTAAAGCAAAGCAAAAAAGATATCCATTAATATTAATTAGATAGATAAATAGATTATTTCAATACCGTGAACAAAATAAAGAATCTTCATATATTAGAATTTAAAAAAATAACAAACACCAACCCTCAACACATCATTAAATCATTATTGAAGAATATATTGTACAACCTGTGGAGTGTGGATATTAAGCTATGTTTTTTAGAAATAGTTTGAAGAAGTATTAATTTTCAATCAAATATTATTTATATAACTAGCCATAGGTAGTAAATAAAAATATTATATTAATAATCAACTTTGGTAGTTGTATGGTCAAAAGCTAAGGTATCCAGAGTAAGCTTTGGGATTATCTAAGGCAGTGTGGTCTAACTAAGCACCCACACTCACTGATGTGACCCTCACAATACTCCAAAGGAAAATTAAAAAGAAGCTTTCAGTGGCAGATATCAAATAGCTATTGATTCAAATGTTTAAAAATGTGTTTAAGAGGTCATGATTGCATTTTATTGTGCAGTTATTTGAGTAATAAAAATATGTATAAATATATATTTATAATGTTAAGCTGTGTTGTGAAAGTGTGTGTGTGTGCGTGCATATTTCTTAATACATTTTTTTGGAGATTAATAAAAAAACTGTGGAGAAAAATTCTAACGCTTCTACCAACCAAAAATACAGTTTATATACAAGTACTTATTGAAAATAATTTGTTATTAAGTGTATCTTGTAGGCTTGATTTAAGTTGAAAAATTTACCCACTGTTATTTGGAGGGAGCGTATAGGAATAACCGCCCCCCAACCAAAATGTTAGGAAATGTTTGATAGTAAGGTGTTATTTTATTCGTTATTATTTATTTCTATTCCCTTTTCCTTATTTTATATAGGCCTACTTGTTAATAAAATGCGAATAACAACAAAATTATTAGTCTAGACACCTTAAGTCCTTATAAAATAATTTTTTTTAGTATCTTAGCAGCACTTTTGCTTTAACCAGCAAACTTCTCTTGCACATATTTAGTTCTAGTAACAACTCTTCGCTTTCAATATCACTGTAAAATTCTGATGCCTCTTCGCCTTCACCATTGACAGTAAAAAATTATTTTAGTTCAATACAACAACCTTGATCTCTTAATCTGGTTTGTCATTCAAAGATCGAATATCATAGGGAAAACCAAAGGGCATTTTTTTTAGCGTTTCATCTCAGTGAATAAAGTTTCAAAAATCATTTAAACCTAATCAATGACTGCGTAAAAATATATTTTCTAAATAAACTTCTTGACTAAAACTTACTTCATTCAAGTCTTCATAATCGAAATGGTGATTATTTTGTTCGGTTAATTACTATTCAAACGCTCAATCACGGTGTGGGGCCCTAAGCAGTTACCTAGTTAACCTTATGGTAGAGCCGTCTCTGCTTTAGTCCCTAGCAAAATGATACTTCTGATATTCCTTAAGTTTGATTTTACTTTGTTTATGCCATATTAAGGAACATAAAAATACTTCACAATTTCCCGTGTGCAGTCGTCCTTGAATTCTCATTTTTAGCAAGTTTGTGTTTTAAATTCCAAAGGCACTCATGTTTTTCGTAGCACTCAATGAATTTAAGCCTGGCACGTTCACATCGTTTCTTATTTTACGCCATTTTTAATGTATACTTGCATTAGTAAAGTTGGAATGTGACCAACTTTTTCGATTATTGAAAGTGGACTTTTACATTAATAGCTTGCTTGGTTGTTTATACACTGCGAGCTATACACGCACAGGCAAATTAGTGGACTTAGCATTATTCAACTAAAATTGTATCAACAGGCATTAACTTTTCCGCACTAGCCTATAATTTATTCTCATCTAAGATTCAAATTCCATAAAAAAATATAAGCTTTCATAAAACCAATTAATTTTTTTTGTAACTAAAAGGAAATATTGGCAAATCTAAAGGTCTGTTGTAAGGGGACATAGTGGGATGGACTAATCATATTTAGCCCTACACATAAAGACACATTCTATTCCTAAGAACTCTGAAACATAATATTATTTCTAACACCTTAAAAAAACTGCTTTTGACTTACCAGCTCACGGACGTTGCTCACCTAATTGACCGAAAATGTCCGTCTCCAACAAAAAAATAGTTTTCTTTGATCAGTATAATTTCATGTGCGCGTCCTCACATTGACGGCTGACACCTTGATCGTCGTTTCCAGAATATGCTCATGCTGTATAGACTTCCCAATTCCCTTGTTAATTCCTTGGTTTTGTGTTAATTTTTACTATAACTCCCCTCTTGTCTGCGTTGTGCAGACTTGACTGTTAGATCCACCATGAAGACTTAGTCAGCTAGTCTGGCAGCAATGAAGGACCTCCTCGTATCACGCAACTAAAGTGTGTGCAAACTAATGTTGTTACACCCATATATATACTTGACTGTTGGATCCACCATGAAGAGTTAGTCAGCTAGTCTGGCAGCAATGAAGGACCTCCTCGTATCACGCAACTAAAGTGTGTGCAAACTAATGTTGTTACACCCATATATATA
>CABFOV010007469.1:0-20889 GCA_902141375.1 Timema poppense
CAGACGATGCCGACACTCGTACATGTACCGAATAGCTGACAGTTCCTCGACCAGACCAGACGATGCCGACACTCGCCCATGTAGCTGACAGTTTCCCAGCCATGACAAGTTGAATGGCCCTGCAGCGAATATAAAACTAGAGCAAGATGGCGACCGACACTGGGATTGCATGCTAATGTGTCTCGTGAATAACTGCGTCAATTAACAGGAGGACCGCACCTACGCCGAGGAACAGCTTACAACGCTACACTAATATACACGTACTCTACAATATGAATATGTCAAGTTGATCCAAGTTAAACATAAGATATTTAGAGGTGAGTGTAGCGTAAAGCCCGCCCTACGTTATCCGTGCTGGTAAGGGCCGTAGTTCTTGGCAGATGTCCACAAGGAAAATTTATGTTGTACGCCGTTGGACTAAACCACATTTTAATTATGAATAGACACACCTGACAGCTAGAAAAAGTTACTAAATTTACTTTCACGTATTCATACGTCAAGTCATGTGATCTGCTGCTGTCACTTTGATATATATTACTAAAAAATTATAGCACTGTGTTTTACTAACCATTCGGGTTATACGCTTAAGTACTAATGACGCTAATGGGTTACGAATTGGGAAGGTTGGATTTAAAGGAAGTGTACCCACATTTGTGTGGAGGTAGAGTGGAAAAACATTTAAGAAAAACCACCCCCAGTTCACCAGACCGAGATTCGAACCTCGATCTCCCTGTCCTCGGCAGTCTAGATGAACACGAAATTAGCGCGTTAGCTAACTACTCCGCCGAGGCGGGTCAAGATATTATCAATAGGCTTACATATAAAATAACAATAATAATATAGTAACATTTTATCAATGTTCACTACTAACAAATGTTTTTATTTTATAGTAAATGCTCCAAATGTTCATTCGGAAGAAAATCAGCCGCTTCAATGTTGGAAAGGGTCCAAGGCGTTACTTTCGTAATAGATTGGACAGCATATTACGTGGAGATCAGGATTCGAATACCGATTGGGTGTACTTGGAGTGGGTTTTTTTCCTAAATGTTTTTCCGTTATCTTTCTTCACGCAAATGCGGGTACACTTAATATAAATTAAAACTCCCTTTCATTAACAAATTAGCGTAATTAGTTCATGTGTGCACAACCCCAAGCTTAGGGTATAAAACGGATCTCTACGCATTTTAATTAGGATGGGATGAGTAGGTTAAAAGTTAAGAGGAAATATACCCTCATTTGTGTGCAAGGAAAGGTGGGGAAAACATTATGTGTAGGCCTACTCCCGAAGGCAAAAACCAGACAAGACAAGCTTGACGTTTAGTCCGAGTACCCACGATGTTGGTATCGGTTAAATGGGTAAATAGTTTCCTAAATGAGTTTATTTTACAATCAAATATAAATACTGAACATTCAATTAATTGTGATTATTCACAGATAATTAAAGCAGAGCGGGAAAAGTTTTTTTAATAATCAATTATTGTATATAATCGCCATCGCAAACAAATGACCACTGTCTGCCAGCAATGCCAATATATTTATTTACAACGACCAACAACTTTCCTCATCGATTCGTTTTGGTCGAGCGATAAATAGTAAAAATCATTGGTAAAAAAAAAGAAGGAAAAAAAAAAGGAATGAACCTCAACGTAAACGAGAAGAATGTGATTAAATTATAAAGCCATACAAAAATATTCCCTTCTTTGTTTTGTTCAACACATTCTTGTTTTCTTTCATGTCGTTGGGAGGGAGAGGACTTTCCCTTTCCTCCCCTCCTCACCCAAACACACATGACCTCAACCCATATTCACTCCCACAAGTCTCTTCCCCACCAACATACTTCCATTTTATTCTTCTTCTTTTTTCCATTCCCCTTTTCCGTGAAACCCATAAACCGGACAAAGTTCTCTTCTCTCGTCTCTCTACCTTACTAAAAAGATCCTCGCTTATTTTTATTTATTTCCCCTCCCCCTTCCCCAAACCGCTTGGTGAATTTTCCCAAGTTTATTTCCACNTTCCCCTCCCCCTTCCCCAAACCGCTTGGTGAATTTTCCCAAGTTTATTTCCACCTCCCCCCCCCCCCCTCCCCTTCCAGTAATAATGTTTTTATTTCCTCCGGGTCTATTTCTCCCTTTCAATGACTCCCCGGTCATATCTCATTAGAAGAACTCTTATCTGACATCTTGTATTTCCCCTCTCGACTCGAACACTCCCAATTTATATTTGAATGAATATGTAATTATTTGCCTTCACCATTTTGTCCGAACGGTTTCCTCATTTATTTATATTTATGTTCTGTTTTATAAAATGTATATAAATCGATCCGAAGCTTCAGCTGTCGTCTGTCTAATGAACTAAAGTCCCGGGTTTGATTTCTGGCACGGCCAAAAATTGTATCATTATTTAACTAGGGGTTGTTCTATAATTAAGTTATCTATAAGTCAAGTAATGATATAATCAGTTGATTCACAAGGTGTACGCTTACACCAATAATAATAATAATAATAATAATACAGCATCGGCCCCAAATTTTCTCATGTTTTAAATCTTTCAATCAAAATATGAGCGAATAAAGACAGTATCCACGAACTAGTGTAGAATTTTCATTGAAATATTTTGGAAAATACAATCACATTAATTTGTTTTGTGGTTAAAAATTGATAATATTTAACTTTATTATTATCATTATTATTATTTCGTATGTATTGGTAATATCAATCAAAAGTGACAGCTGTGGATTACATGACTTGACGTATGAATACGTGACAGTAGTTTTTGTCAGATATTGTACTAATAGCCCATGCTACGACTATATCTACAGTAGCCTCATGGCTTCTTTGGTGCTGACTGACAGCTCACAGCTGACGGCTTTGAAAAGCTACCAGACCAAATTATGTATCCCTACGCCGAACCATATGATCTGCAAAAACATGTGTTTAGCAGCTGTCACTTCTGACAGTCAAAATTTAGGTATATACCTAAATCATATTCTGAAAATTGAAAAATGACACCTGGACACGGGAATCGAACCCGGTACCTTCGGCTTAGTACGCCAATGCCGAAGGTCCCGGGTTCGATTCCCGTGTCCAGGTGTCATTTTTCAGTTTTCAGAATATGATATCTATGAGGGACTATCCCCACTAAAGTGCATTAACAATAGTTTCGGCTATTTGTTTCATTAATATACCTAAATGTTGACTGTCAGTAGTCAGCTGTGAGCTGTCAGTCAGCTCCAAAGAAGCCATGGGGCTACTGCACTGTGGGATGAAGTGAGATTGTAATTAATCTTAACCTCTAAATAAATCTCCTTGTTTATGTTTAAACTCAACACAAGCGTTTATACCAAATGTAAAGGTAAATAATACATTCACTCAATATTTGAAGCGGCAAATAATACCATAGATAGTTCAATTATCCTCTAATTGTTTCCAGTTTTCCGTTATACCGTGTAATAATACATGGTATGACGGAAAGTGATGGACAACGTGCTGAGGTTTACCTGACGTCCGGTGGAGCTCACCTGAGTGACATTATCTTCAAAGAGTGATAAAGTGTACTAAGTAGTTTGCTTTTATTTAGCTGGTGAATATATACTTTTCAATGAAAGTGTTAATTTCAGGTTACTAATCGTATAAATGTTTCGTCTACACCTTATATTTCTCTATATTTTATTTATGTATGAGTTTGTTACATAGATACATACATTTTCCAATAAATTGAAAAATGACACCTGCACACGATAATCGAACCCGGAACCTTTGGCTTAGCGCGCCATTACTTTACCACTGAGTGATCGCCACATCGTTGAGATCAATTCCCGTGTCCAGGAGTCATTTTTCATGTTATTCGATGATCGAGATACTTCAGTGTTTATAATCATTCATCCCCCAAGCTTTGACACTTTGTATAACGTTGTTTTCTTCAACATTTATATAGTTAAGATTACAATCTATTTATAAAAGAAAAAAATATGATTAATGAAGCTATCTACCTTATGAGAAATATTTCCACACTGCTATATTTCTTAGGGTAGTAACAGTTCTGAAGATTCAAAACCACTAAGCAATCCTCAACTATCTTAGAATGTTCTGTTGCGACCCTCAAACTGGTGTAAATATCTCAGAATGTTCTGTTGTGATCCTCACACTGTTGTATTTATTATTACAATGTCAGATCTGAAGATTCAAACCCCTCAATTATCTCAGAATGTTCTGTTGGGACCCTCACACGGTTGTATTTCTTATTACAATGTCAGATCTGAAGATTCAAAACCCTCAATTATCTCAGATTGTTCTGTTGTGATCCTCACACTGTTGTATTTATTATTTCAATGTCAGATCTGAAGATTCAAAACCCTCAATTATCTCAGAATGTTCTGTTGGGATCCTCACACTGTTGTATTTCTTATTACAATGTCAGATCTGAAGATTCAAAACACTCAATTATCTCAGAATGTTCTGTTGGGATCCTCACACTGTTGTATTTCTTATTACAATGTAAGATCTGAAAATTCAAACCCCTCAATTATCTCAGAATGTTCTGTTGGGATCCTCACACTGTTGTATTTCTTATTACAATGTCAGATCTGAAGAATTCAAACCCCTCAATTATCTCAGAATGTTCTGTTGGGACCCTCACACTGTTGTATTTCTTATGACAATGTCAGATCTGAAGATTCAAACCCCTCAATTATCTCAGAATGTTCTGTTGTGATCCTCACACTGTTGTATTGGTTATGGTAATGTCAGTTCTGAAGCTACAAAACCACTAAAATAATTCTCGATTTTCTTAGAATGTTCTGTTGTGGCCCTGTTTCCAAGCATTGAACCTTCCTTCCGAATGAAAGAATTTCTCATCTTTATAGTGTTTATATCAAATTATAAAACCTAAAAGATAAGGTTTTTATTCCTATAGAGACATATTAATGCTGTAGTATTCTGGTAGAAAGAATTGTATTTATCAATACTATATATATTAGCACCGTGTCTTACTACCCATTTGGGTTATACGCCTATGTACTAATTGCATTAATGGGCTAGTGATTATGAAGGTTTAATCTAGAGGAAATACAGTCACATTTGCTTGGAGGGAAAGTGGAAAATAATTTAAAATAAAACCCTCAATGTACCCGATCAGGATCAAACCTCGATTTCCCCGTCTTTGGAAGTCTAGTCCAACACGAGAGTATCGCGTAAAACCACGCGGCCACCAAATCGGGTCTACAAAAGTTATTATAACTATTGTCAGATATTAATTCATCTAATTAAGTTTTCTTCGTCACTTCCCTATAAATTAATAATGACATTGTAAAACGTTCACAATGTTCGCCGATATATATATTTTTTTCTATAACTGTCTTTCTACCAAACTCCTACTAGACTCTTTGCCTTTATTTTGACGTGAGCCATATTTTAAAATAACAAGACTACCACTTTAAATAACGAGGGGATTAATGAACACCTGCAACGCGTTTCAGCGCTACGATAGGCCAACTTATCTTTAAATTTATTTAGGTGAAAGTTTATAAGGATTATTATTATTATTATTTAGTACCGCGTCTTACTATCCGATCGGGTTATACGCTTTAAGTACTAATTACTCTAATGGATTGGGAATTTGGAAGGTTGAATTAGAGGAAGTGAACCCGCACTTGCGTGGAGGGAGAGTGGAAAACCATTTAGGGAAAACCTCCCCCAGTTCGCCCGACCGAGATTCGAACCTAGATCTCCCCGTCTTCAGCAGTCTAGCCCAACACGACTAGTGCGTTAGCCAACTACGCCACCGAGGCGTGTCATTTTAAAAGGAGCCGTCCTTAAATTATGTAGGAGTTTTGCGAGACGGAAGGGAAAGGTTCAGTATTTTATTACTTTTCTAGCGAGGGGAGTAGGGGTGGAAAGGATCAGAATCCATTTTAGGTTAGATTTTTTTTATCAATGGTTATGGCGAGACAAAAAACAAATTAGTCAGTAAATAAATATATTAACTAGTGCAAGTATTAGTGTAAGTAAAATGTCATGTCACTCGCTTTATTACCAATAGTTGGGTCTAAAAATAACTAAACGAGTAAACTAATATAATTTATCAAATCCTAAGAAATTCCTTAAGATAGAGGGACAATCTTATGATCCCTTAAGTGGGGGTGGGCCTAAAATCTTGAAGAAAAGCCTTAGGTAATTTAAGGACGGTCCCTAAGTGGTATAAAAGTCCCAAACATGCCTGCGAGGCTGTAATGCCGCTGACTTGACACACTGCCTCCCAAACAAACTCCAGCAGCAGACGAAACTTGCTGTTATCCCTTGACGGACAAGAGCTGGGACCTACATCTGCCCTCAAGTCTTTCTTGCTTCTATAAATATTGAAATAGCCCTCCCCGCTTTTAACACTATTTATTTATTTTTTCTATCACGGTTTTTATTTGTTTTTAAAATGTAATTTTATGACCCACGGAATTTCATCTAAAAAGAAATGTGTTAGTGGTTCATTTATTGTTTGTATTAGTTGTTTAGTTGTGTTAATAACTACACTTTTTACTACCCATCCAGACCATAGGAACGTTCTGTCACAGCCCACATGAAAGTCTATATTTTCTGAAAGAGAAGATTGAGATCTACATGTTTACCAAATTTGTCATCGATTGTACTTCATCTTGAAGTCGAAACATGTCAAAATAAGTTTTCCCTGTAAAGTTGTCCGTTATCTTGTGCGGTACATCTTTATACAAAAACACTGCCCAAGTTAAAGAAATTACAATAAATTCCACCCAATATTTATTTATTCACTTCGTATATTATCATCATAATAGAATCTAGTTGAAATTCATTCTAATTGGCTAACCCACGGTAGAATTTTTTTTTTCTGAAAATATTTTAGATGAAAGAAAACTTAACACAAGGGGAGTGTACAGTAACCCCATGGCTTCTTTGGTGCTGACTGACAGCTCACAGCTGACAGCTAAAAGCTTACCAGACCAAATTATGTATCCCTACGCCAAACCATATGCTCAGCAAAATCATGTGTTTAGCAGCTGTCACTTCTGACGGTCAAAATTTTGGTATATACCTAAATGTTGGCTGTCAGAAGTCAGCTGTGAGCTGTCAGTCAAGTAATTACTCGTAAGAAATGGGTGTGAGTAAGGTAGAATTTAGAATTAAATATACCCGTATTTGCTTGGAAGGAGAAAGAATACTATTCGGAAAAATAACACATTTCAGTACACCTTGCCAGAATATAAACCCCGACCCCTCAAACACAGGCAAAACAGATCTACGAGACTGACGCTTTAGTCCGCGCGACCACAAATACCCGTATCCTTCAATTGAAGCTCCTTCCAAGAAAACGTCGAGCGGAAATGCTTTTTCCCACGCGACTCTATAAATATTTCACAGCTTCGAATGCAGTGGTGTATTATCTGGGTATGCGAGTATT
Organism: Timema poppense; assembly: GCA_902141375.1. Taxonomy (NCBI): domain Eukaryota; kingdom Metazoa; phylum Arthropoda; class Insecta; order Phasmatodea; family Timematidae; genus Timema; species Timema poppense. Next base: position 7,423 of record CABFOV010007469.1, read on the forward strand.
AATAGTCCGAGATAATCTCCCCTATGTTAGTCAGAATTTACGCATCTAAATAGCTTCTGGAGCATAAATTATCAAGTTGGGAGACTTGTTTGTTTCCAAGCAGCATTGTGTGTGATAAGTTAGGCTTTAAGAAATAGTTTTAATTGCAACGTGAGTTGGACAATCCACCTGATTCCCTCTCACCAAGATCTGATGGACGCTTGACCCATGTATCACTTCATTTTACTCTTATTACTAGGCTAATTGAATAGGATCTCTCTCTCTTATGTATTCAGAAATGTGCCCATACCACTCATAGCCTCGACATAAATATTTATTTAAATTTCTAACCATGTAAATATCATAACAATTTGAGGACCGCCTTTGTGGTCTAGTGGTCATAGGCTCTGGCTACGGACCCAGAGGTCCCGAGTTTGATTTCCGGTGCATCCAGATTATCTGGGAAGCAGTGGGTCTGGAACGGGTTTGATTCAGCATAGGGTGGATAGATAAGGAGCTACTCGAATAAAGTAGTAGTGGCTTCGGTATAGAAAGCCAAGCTTAATGGCTGGAGTCATCGTTGTGCTGACCACATGACACCCTCTATCCGCAAAAGTTGATACTAACTCGCCAAACATTTTGGTAGCCACTCGGTAGGTATAGCCTGAAAAGGTGCTGACACCATGGAGTTACCTTTATTACATTTTGAGTGGATGATAATCATCGTTATGGATAAATAAAAGAAGAAAGAATATGGGGGTGGGGGCTTAAAATTTCCTAAGATAGCATACAGTTAAAGGGAAATAATAAATGTTCGAGAACCACTGTTCTATATGGACACATCTCCAAATATATCCCTTGAAATAATCCCTTGACTTTCTTGGACAACGGTGGTTGAGAGTCCTCAGCCCCCAAATCACCGTTGCAACTTTTAGAGTACAGCATACCTATTAATTTTTCTCAGAATACGCCACTGTTCAAATGAGCATCTCACATCCACCGAGAAAAGAGATTAGAGGTTAAAGGAAAGCATCAGTGACATGCCAAATAAATTATCTTTTTTTTTAAGTTGGTAGAAAAAAATAGGGGGGGGGGGCGTAAAATTTCGAGAGTTGGCAAGAAAACAAAATATACTGAGCCTTGTTTATTTAATATAAAGGCAGAGGAGGTTTGTGATTTCTTCTGAAATGTGTATTTTCAAAACAAGATTGGGAAGTGGATTAAGCAAAGATTCGTTTGGCCTTGAAAGGATGTATGTAGGGATGAGGTAAGATTAAAACGTAGCGTATTTATTAATGAGCTCTACAAATTGTATAGAACTTTTTGTCCCCAGAATAATGGCTCGTCTACATAGAGTCGTACATGCTTGTCGGGAGTCGGTGTAGTAACGTGTTGGTAGCCGTTGCGTATTGTAGACTGTCTACAATGAAATGTCGTAGCACGTAGTTCCTACCAATAGGAATTAAGATAACATAAGCAGTCGAAAAATAACAAATATATCAGACTGTTACAGTTTATACAGTACAACTATATCCGTAGAACTCAGGGCCGTGCGGTAGATTTTCTCGGTATGATGCAAGTCTTCGAAATGCCGCCACTTAAATGTTTTTTCTTTAAAATAACCTTCGATTGTGATTTTTTCTTTAAAACTACACAAAATGTACGATTATTATTTTTATTTTGAAAATATAAACTACTTTAAAATAATGATATCAACTATCAACTACAACAATCTTCTACAGTCTTACCCTTCTAACTTTAACTTTAGCAAAGTGGTTAATTAGGGATGTGTAGTCTAGAGTGGCAGCCAATATTATACGTAAATAAATCTCTCTCTATCACACACAGACACACATTCCGCACCTGAGATATACCCAGTCCATGCAAATACTACTTTTTAATTCGAGTCCCTATAGTCATAACATAATCATTTTCAATGATAATAAGTAACAATTGCTTTAAAAAACCATAATTCTGCTGATCTACTTTTTAAACACAAAAACTGAATTAATATAAATGCAAAAATATTATGAGACAGATATATTATATATCTGATTTACTGATTTAAACACAGCACAGCCACTTGCCACTTCTCGAGACAAACTAACATTAAAATAAAATATTGTCAATAATTGTAATCTCAAAGTGGAACTATCAACACGTAACACTTGCAATTGTCTTTCGTGATAATTGCCGCCTCAGCTTTTAGGAGCGGCCGCGCGGTGTATTACAGACGAAAATAATAGCTTCGCGCTGTCAGATCAAAAGTCTTTCGGGGAGCGCTCGCCAACGATGCACCTGCACCAGAAACCGAAATTAAAGGGTACCGAAAGCGCTTAGGCAGAGACGTGCGATATATAATAAATCTTATACATCAATATCGGAGTAACATAGACCAATATAGAAAATCGTTGAGTAAAGAGTTTTAATTATTGAATGATTCTTTGATTTCGCTGCTTATGCCGCCCCCGTAAGGTGCCGCCTCTCTGTATTATAGCACGGCACGGCCCTGGTAGAACTGGTTTCAATATAACAATTCTTTTCTGTCGTAAAAAAGAAGAAAATTATTGACACACTCGATAAGTATATCGTCGAAATACATTTTACGCTAGTGTTTAACGAGCCAAGTCAAGGGCGGAGGGGGGGGGGGGGAGGGGGAAAAAAAAAAACATACAGCAGCACGGCCTATTATTATTAGCACCATTCGGGTTATACGCACTTACGCTAATGTGTAATGGTAGGGTGAATGTGAGATGAAATGGAGGACCTACAGTTTAACGTGGAATCCGAACCACGATGGAGGCCTTGCATTCCACACTTTCACAAGTTGTGATTAATATATGTCTTGTCAGAAGTGAAGGAACGGTTTGATAATCAGATAAATTTGTTCCGGGCTTGAGGATTGAACCCCGGACCCCCAACACAGAGGTCTCACACCTTACCCCTAGACCGCTAGGTCACCACCAGCATGGAATATGGATTCATAATCAAAGTAATGATATTAATATTTTCAAATAATTAAAATGTTAGGCTATATATTATGTTTAAACAACAATTGTTTCTAACTAAAAAATGCAGTATAATATATTTCTATAGATTTCTATGAAATAGATTACGATCCTAGAATAAATAAATATTCACTAAGGCTAAGGGCCCGTTTCATAGTCAAGTTTAGTACGCCTCAAGTGCGGCGCTACCCTAAGTACAAGACAACACCTACCTAAACCAGAATGGAATGGGCCAGTTTCCTATGCGAGAACGGCCCATTCCATTCTTGTTTAGGTAGGTGTCGTCATGTACTTAGTGTAGCGCCGCACTTGAGGCGTACTAAATTTTACTATGAAACTGGCCCTTAGTTTAGTAGTGCAACCATATTTGTTTTTGATTGGCTGAACGCAAGGTGTCGCAACGCAAGAGATGGACAATGTTCATTTCCTTCCACACATGTTTACATTCTCCAACGATACAAAGAGAAACGAACTCCGGAACAGTTCTAAAACTTTGCTTCAACTTGGTGACCTTGAACATAGCAAATGTTTTAGTCCCAGCTGAGATATTGCCAATCATATGTTGCGCTTAGGTTAAATATTGACAAAACCTAACAGTACACGGGTTTGTTATTTACTGGAATGAACACAAACTATACATATAGTTTAAAAGTGGGCATGTTCAACTCTAGAAAGTCCAATAATTCACATATTTCGGTTGATCGTTAAGAGCTAGATTTCCAGGAAACGAAAGGTAACTGGAAAGGAGCGTAGAATAGATATTTGTGAATAGAATGTCATTTAACAGGGGGTGTCGGTGTCACAACACAGATTGTATTATCATTTGTATTTTCCTCCTCCTCTGTCTGTTCTCCTACTGCCGGACAGCTCCACACGGTGAGACAATGTATCCACTTGGTTTCTGGCGCTTATGAATTGATGCTCGACCATTCTAGGGCCTTACTGTGAATTTACACGTTCGCCGAAACACAAGAGCCAAAACTTAAGATAGGAGTGTAGAGAACACGAGAAAAGGGCGTCTTTTTGCAGTTTTTATAGCAAACATGTCTTTGGCCGAAAAAAAATAAAATATTGCTTCAGTAGAAACATATAAAGTTTAATTTTTTTCCCTTAATGACCTCAACAGTTGTTGAATATCTGTCATGAGCATCGCAGCATTAAATGAGAAACTTTTTAAATGAAGAGAAAAAGTTGTCATTAAATTCCAAGACACTTGATGGATATTCAAGAAATGTTGGGGTCACCATGTGAAGAAAATTAAACTCTATGTTTCTAATGAAGCAATATTTTATTTGTTTTTTATCAAAAATATGTTTTGCTATAAAAACAGCAAAAACACTGCCCTTGGCTTGCGTTCCCTACACGCCCACCTTAACCAAGTGATGAGTGAGCTCCAGGCCAGAAGTGTCGAACTCGCGGCTCAGTCAGTCCATGACTTTGTACATTACAGCCCGCGGACCATCTGATGTAATGCAGTCCGGTGCATCTCTTTTTATAAACGTTGTAGAAACACACAATTTGAGATTATTACATTTGGAAATTGGTCGTTATTTGGGGAAATCCTGCAAGTGGAATTAGTGTGCCAAATCGTTACTTTTTACTCAACAGAGATTGATTCACAAAAGTTGTTCAATTTTCGTGGTAGCATATTCAAGGCGCATGTATTTAAACAGTTGTTACGCCCCCCATTAAAGGTAATAAGCACCCCAATAAATTTCGGCTTACGGACACACATTTGTTCTATATTATTAAAGCTACACCAACACAAGATTTAAATTCACTCATTACCTGTCTGTAGTTTAGAAAAATATTGTAATCTTAGTATATTTTCGTAATAGCGATTTTAATATTTTTTCTATACTTAAAGATGGTTACAGCAATGATTTTTTTTTTAAATTTGCCTCCTCAATATTTGTAATGTTCAATGTGACCTCCTCAGTATTTGTAATGTTCAACGTGACCTCCTTAGTATTTGTAATGTTCAATGTTGCCTCCTCAGTATTTGTAATGTTCAACGTGGTCTTCTCCTCAGTATTTGCAAAGTTCAATGTTGCCTCATCAGTATTTTTATGTTCAATATGACCTCTTCAGTATTTGTAATGTTCTATGTAGCCTCCTCAGTATTTGTAATGTTGAATGCGGCCTCCTCAGTGCGCGTAGTGTTCAACGTAGCCTCCTCAGTATTTGTAATATTATAATCAAACTAGTTTGACACACCTGCTCTAAGCCCGTCTCATCGGCGTTGTCCGCTCGGCACAACTTGAAATAAATTCCTGCTTTTCTGCGCGACATTAACTTGGATTACCCAATAAAATGTCATAAGCAATCGACTCAATCCACGCACATGCGCCTACAAAACAATACACCAGCAGACAACTGCGTCTACTGTTGTTAAATTATTAGAAATAACTCGTTAAATGGGAAGTGCGTGTGTCATTCTTGTTCCGTTTGAATTTATTTGAATACACAATTCAATAATTTTAAACCATCCATCTTGATATTAATCTTAAAGATCTAGAAAATAGAAAATAACTAGAAAATCACTAGAAAATAAAACATGTCGGTAATCTGTTGTTTCTAGATTGTTTTGCAAAGTAGCATTGGTCTCAAGCGTGTAGAATAAGGGATCATGGGGGTCTGGACTCAACCTGGAATTTTATGGAAACCCTCTCTTCCTAGCTATAAAATATTTTACTGGCTAAAGTTATAGTAAAATATCTAGCACCCCCCCTTTTTTTAAAAATAAAAGTTTTCTATGCCCTTGGCGAGGCATATTTCTGCTAGCGTGCGAATTTCTGCGCCACTCTAGAATATTCTGCTCTCAAATTTCGGCGGACGTGTGAATCAGGGTCTAACCGTTAGAACTGTGAAACCTTAATCAGGGTCTAACTGTGAAACCCTAACATTCCTACCTTACCAACGATCCACTTCGGCTTAAGACCGCGTTTTTTAACGAGTGTGCCGCGTAGGGTCAGCAGGTGTGTCGCGGGAGTTTGGGGGAAGATCAAAAAAGAAGTGAGAAAAAAATTTGATGACAAAAAGGAATTAAATTCATGACCAACACTAATTTTTTTAAATAACACAATTATGAAGAATTTTAGCTTTTTTAAACACAATCTTGATATTCATTATTTGAATGATAAAATCTCTCCTAAAAACTTATAATTTTAGCGCAGTGTTCTGTGTGCAGTGAATTTAAAAAGGGTGAGAACTACTGATCTAAGACATTAGTCACTCTTGCAATAGACTGGAGTGCCGATGACGGAAAGATCGGGGTTCGAATACCAATGGGGTGTCGTGAGGGTGATTTCCTAAGGGTTTTTAAATTCTCCCTCCGCGCAAATGTGGGTAAACTTCCCCTATATGCAACTTTCTTAATCTCTAACACATTATCGTAATTAGCAAATAAGATTATAAGCCGGTTGGGTAGTTAGACGCGATAGCAACATTTCAAATAATAACTTCCCACTGTCCTACTCTAGAGGTAACAAATGGGTGAAATGTTTCAATCCTTGGTTCACTCAAGTCATGAACAATAAAGATAATGGTACGAGATCAAAAAGAGAGAGAAGATAAAGAAGAGGATATTAAGAAATGAAAAGCAAAAAAAAAAGTTCCGAGTTAGAAACGTCAAGACGTATCACGAGATTTTCTCTCTCTCTTGGGACGTAACTAACACGCGCGCGCACTAGCGCATCCTGTGTCGCGACAGACTTGTATCTTCCCCTCACTTCCCCTCAACACACCTTCTCTTCGTCCTTCCCAGAGCAGTCAACAATGGGGACGTACAGGAAACAAGAGAATATGAAAATTAGTTTTTGATGTTGTTTTAAAGTCTTACCACTTTTCTTTGGAAGAAGAACAAATATTTAAAAAAAGAATTTGTAGAATTATAGAGTATTGTTGGCAAGAATATAGTTTCTTATTAACTAGTTATGTCAATGAATATTTAATTACCTATTAAATAATTATGTTAATGTATATTAAGTTACCTAACAACCAATTATATCAAAGTATATTTAACTAACTAAATATTCAACTACTTAATAACTAATCGTGTTAATGTATATTCAACTTCCTAATAACTAATTGTGTTAATGGCACTAAACTACCTAATAATTAAGTATGTTAATGTATATTCAACTACATAATAGCTAATTATGTTAATGTATCTTTAAACCACCTACCTAAAAACCAATTATGTTAATGTATATTCAACATAGCCTATTAAATAATTATGTTTATGTATATTCAACTTAACCTATTAAATAATTATGGTAATTTATATTCAACCACTCTAAACTATTCCAATGTATCTTTAAGCGCCCTAGTGACTAATTATGTGTTATTTTAGCACTGCGTATTACCATCCGTTCAGGCTATAAGCTTAATGCACTAATTACACTAATGGTTTTAGGCATGAGGAAGGTTATATTATAGGAAGTATACCTGCATTTGCGTGGAGGTGAAATGGAAAACTTTTTTGGAAAAACCACCCTCAGAAGACCTTAGAGAGATTCGAACTTTGATCTTACCGTTATTGGCAGACTGTCTACTACGAGAGTAATGCATTAGATCATGCGGCCACCAAAGCGGGCAACTAATTACATAATCTTTAAACTACTTAATAGCTAATTATCTCGATGTATTTTAGTACATATTAAAGAAAATAAGGGAGAGTTGGAACTTTCCAAAGTTTCGTAATAGTTTCCAAGACCTGTATAGTTAGTTATTTAATTTACTATATTTATTTAGGGTGACCTGGTGGTCTAGAGGTAAGGGGTCGGACTTCTGTGCTGGGGTCCAAGGTTCAATCCTCAGTCCCAGTACAGATTTATCCGATTGCCAAACCCTTCCTTCACCTCTGACAAGACGTGTATTAATCACAACTTGTGAATGTGTGGTACACCAGGCCTCCACCGTGGTTCGGATCCCACGTTAAATTGTAGGTCCTCCATTTCATCTCACAACCACCCTACCCTTACACATTAGCGTAAGTGCGTATTACCCGAACGGGTAGTAATACACAATGCTAATAATAATAATATATTTATTTATATTGAAGATCGAAACAACAAAGAATGCATTACAATATTGAGAGTGTAGTTATTTTGTTGCACTTTTTACGTTAGCTCATTTAAAGAGCTCGACTTTTTTTTTTAATAATCATAATTTTTATACTCTTTCTCTACCCACGTCGGTGAGCGGGCGAACTAAATGTCAAAGATCATCTACACTGAATACCACCTTTGGGTGAACTTCATGTCCACTGTTGGGAAACAGCGTTGTCATTCTCCTGTTTTCGTGTGGCCAATCTTTTCTCAAATATATGACAAATTTTGCAACGCTGGCTCGTCGTTACTAGTAGCTACTTCTTACCCCAGCACATCACCTCACGACAAAACAGAAAGCTGAGATATTTGCCAACAGTTAAATGAAAGAGAGCGAAGATGAGTTTTTTTTTATAAGACCTGCAACTGCCTTAGCGGTGATATTGGGTTATAGTCTGGTTTGCCAATGGCGGGGAGGTCGGGGTTCAAATTCTACCCTATAATACACAGGGTGGTTTTTTCCATAAATAGTTAAACCACACTCCCTCAACGAAAATGCGGATGCACCTCCTCAATTTATATCCTTCTGTTGGGATTAAATTTGGATGGCTGTTAGGTAAGACATGAATCAAAAAATTATATTTTTCTCAAATTGTAAATTGCAGCAAAAAATACTTTTTTATTTTTTAAATCAAAATATGAGTTGTAAACCAAGCTACTGGGAACACATCTTGGGTTGGTGTCTTTCTCGCCTCATTGCTCATGTGGCTCTGAGAGAAAGAGAGAGGAGAGACAAGTGGAACGAGGTATTTATAGGCTCCGTCGTGATGTTGCAGAGCTGAGAGCTGATATTCCCGTCCGAGTCATTCGTCCGTGGTACAGACACACCGGGAAGAATAATGACTGATCGTGACAGTCAGTGGCGGAAACTTTGGTTTATCGATACAGGGCCCGGATTCTGATGACCTAACAATGATCGTAATAAATACACACGAATAAATTGAACACGTGCTTTACAAGTGGTGACCTGGTGGTCTAGGGGTAAGGTGTCGGACTTCTGTGCTGGGGTCCGGGGTTCAATCCTTGGTCCCGGCACAGATCTATCTAATTATCAAACCCTTCCTTCACCTCTGACAAGACGAGTGTTAATCACAACTTGTGAATATGTGGAATGCCAGGCCTCCACCGTGGTTCGGATCCCACGTTAAACTGTAGGTCCTCCATTTCATCTCACAATCACCCTACCACTACACATTAGCGTAAGTGCGTATAACCCGAACGGGTAGTAAGACACGGTGCTAATAATAATAATAATAATAATAATAATACAAGTGTTAACTAAAAATTATCTATGGAATGAAGTCTTAAACAACTAAATTCCGATATTGTGCCGAGTTTAATAATGATTTACAAATATCTGTTTCAGAAGTAATAGCCTATTCCCTACCAAAGCAACCCACTCCAGCCTATTTGCAATGTCTCGCCAATATTGTATATTTTACAACCAAAGAACACACAAAGGTTCATGACCTACATTATCTTTTCATCCAGACAACTGTGTGTTGAAAAAAGTTACTATGTATTTATAAAATATCGTTAGTATAAACAATATACACTTATTTAAAATAGATCCCTTAAAATGACTCAAAAATTACCCAAAAATTCCTTTAAATAGCTCAAAATGACTGCAAAAGGATGAAAACCAAGAGAATATGAAATAACATTTCAAAATCACAGCTCTACAACCAAGGGATCATCAACAGAGCTTATGTACTAATGATCATTGTATTTGATGAACAAAAAAATGACATGTCATCAAATGTGGCCTTTAATTATTATAATTGTTGAGATATTTAACGCGCTATTTCTAAAGTGACTGATTAGAAGAAAACATTGTTTAGATATAAAACAGACCAACCACCCAGACTCCCTGTGAAAGGGGGAGACTCTAGTTTCACCAATGATATATTTTTCGACCATAACTGGGATCAAACCCGGAACCCTTAACTCGGAAGGCAGACACGCCACAAACCGGACTTAGGTGTCGAACTTAAACTTTGTTATTACTATTATTATTAGCACCGCGTCTTACTACTCGTTCGGGTTATACGCACTTACGCTAATGTGTAATGGTAGGGTGATTGTGAGATGAAATGAAGGACCTGCAGTTTAACGTGAGATCCGAACCACGGTGGAGTCCTGGCATTCCACACATTCACAAGATGCCTTGTCAGAGGTGAAGGAAGGGTTTAGTAATCAGATAAAACTGTGCCGGGACTTAGGATTGAACCCCGGATCCCAGCACAGAAGGCCGACACCTTACCTCTAGACCACCAGCTCAACCGAAACTTTGTTCATAGTAGGTGATGTGGGGGGTTTAAAAATCAAGCGTTCAAATTATGAATGCTTTTAAGCCTTTTGTAGGCTTGTTTTTAGATGGTAATCGAGTTAAACGCGATGGTCCACCACACATCTACTGTATCTTGTATATAATTTGATTAGCCCTTTTCCAATAGTTGAAATTACGAGAAAACGGCAAGAACGATTTTGATTAACGAACACTCATTTTAAAGGTTAAAGGTCCAGGATGTCGGCAAAAATAGGAACTTCCAACGAAAGATATATTTTCCTAGTGAATTCACATCTTTACTACCGATGGCTCATCTGTACAATCAATCTTTGTTTACATCACCATGGAAACCTTGATGTGTATGATTTTATATCGCTAAATAAAATATTTAGTTTTGGTTAGAAATAATAACAACGCAATTCTTATTTGAATGGTTTGGTGCAACAAATAAATTGAGAGCTGGAAGAGGGGTCGTTTTAAAGTTATCATCTTGGTAGGAAATAAAAAATATACTTTTTGATTAAAGTTAAACACCGAAAGGTCAAAAGCTACGCAAAGTTGATATCCTTTTTTGACGAGTAAACCTATAACTATAAAGTCAAGTGAGGCCCCATTAAAATAATGTAACATTTGCCAATTAAAAGTTTTGAACCCATTTTAGCACGGTAATCTGCAGACAACGTTGAAACGGTCCATTGATAACACATTATTATCTTAGAGAATTTGATTAAACAAAAACATTATTTTTACACCGTTAGTCCGTTCTACGCGTATCATTACCAATAATGACTATACGCAACTTACACTAAATTAAGGGCACAGGAAGTGGAGGGAAAGGAAGAAAGATACTTTGAAATGTATATGATTAGGCGAAGATAAATGTTTTATATATCTTACTTTAACTACAGTAGCCCCATGGCTTCTTTGGTGCTGACTGACAGCTCACAGCTGACTACTGACAGTCAACATTTAGGTGTATACCTAAATGTTGACTGTCAAAAGTGACAGATGCTAAACACACGTTTTTGAATATCATCTGGTTCGGCGTAGGGATACGTAATTCGGTCTGGTGACTTCTCAAAGCTGTCAGTCAGCACCAAAGAAGCCATGGGGCTACTGTATATTTTCCTTTACAGAGGATAAAAAAAAATCAGTTCTGTAAAGGGCAGCTGAAAACAAAACGTGATAAATAATGAATATAGGCTCCTATGGCAAAACCTCTTTGATATAGAATTATAATCAATATGTGTTTTGACTTGAAACTTTTCCACTTTTACAATAAAATTATTTTGATGCAGGGCCTGTTTTGTGTTTCATTCCAAAGAATATAAAAAATAGAGCAAAGAAAATCTAGAGGGGGCATATTTATTTCATAGTAAAGAGGGGGACTCTGACCCCCCCCCCNCCACACACACACACACACCCCGATCGGTACTACTACCAGCCCGTGACCCATACGTTAGCACAGAAACATTTGCAACCAACGGATGACCTCAAATAAGGAAAGAACATGAAGTTTCAGGATACAAAAAGGGAAGCTACTGATAGGACATGTTGGACAAGGCAATGGACCTGTCTAAAGACAGAACACATACTATTATATGTAGCTCAGTAACCGACAACCTTTTCAGGCCTTGACGGACTTATAAATTAATATATCAAAGGTCCGGTGATCACACATCGCTTCTCCCCTCTGCATTTTTTTTTATGTATATACATTTTATATTTATTAATTAAAATCAACCTTTTATTAAATACTTATGCTTCAACTCCTCCGTAAAAATTTTATAAAATAAATAAAATGTATGTTTTAATATTTTTTTTAGCACCTCGTCTTACTACCCGTTCGGCTATGTACTAATTATTCCAATGGTTTCAGGGCCTAGGAAGGTTATATTTAAAGGAAGTGTACCCAAATTTGCATGGAGGAAAAGTGGAAAACCATTTTGTAAAAACTACCCTTAGTATACCCGACCTAGATTCGACCCTCAATCTTTCCGTCATCGGCAGTCTAGTCCAACACTGGAGTGGCGCGTTAGATCATGCGGACACCGAAGCGGGCTATTTTAATTATAAATTATTTCATTTTTTTTTTAATATATAAATAGCACTATCGATTACGAATGAGCAAGGTTATTTTGGTCACACTTGGTTTTCCACTTTCTCTCCACTCAAATGCGGGTTTACTTCCTCTAATTCAACCCTCCCAATTCCTAATCCATTAGGGTAATTAATACTTAAAGCGTATAACCCGAACGGGTAGTAAGACGCGGTGCTAAATATTAATATATATTTTGGTCACACTCAAATATTATATGAAGTTACTTGATTTATATATATGCGATTTGGCGAAGTTAGCAAACTCAAAAGATTGACTTTCAATGACAATTTGTCTTACGCGACCGACAGAAAATTGACGCGAGATCACCCGGTCGATCACGATCGACCGGTTGCCGACCCCTGATGAGGATGTATACAACCTGAACCAACTCGTCACAAAGTGTTCACGCAAACTGCATAAAGTATTTACTGCGCATGACACGGGCACGTTTACATACACGAGAGGTGCTAAATGGAAATAAAAGCTGTATTGTCCCACTATGAGAATGGATTGTGCATCGAGAATTATCTCTGTTGCATCAACCAAGATGTTCCGTTCCTTTAGCAACCACACGTGAGAATATAATCAACCAGAGTAAAGAAATGATACGAGTGGCTAGCCGGTGAGTTGACTCGGTGTTATTACAATGGTGCTAACACGACGCCCAAACAAAGCTCTGGCGGATATTATCTCCTCACCCGTACTTTAAGCGATGACGTCATCACCTCGACATTCTAGAAGTGACGGAGCGTAGGTTTAATCGTCCTTACCTGCGAACAAAACAAATCACACTTTACATTATCAACAAGACTTGGTAGTATAAAATAAATTATTTTATGTTCGTTTTTCAATTTACAATAATTATCCTAGTATATATCAAGGGCGTAATAAAATTTCCTGGTGATGTTGAGGGTTTTTGGGGGGGGGTTTGAAGGGGGGAGGGAGGTAGGGGCCACGGTCAAAATTATATTGGGGCAA
>CABFOV010007470.1:0-28284 GCA_902141375.1 Timema poppense
CAAATTGTCGCGGACCGAGTTTAATCCGTTATTCCACCGCGGCGATACACGAATGGTGTAAATTGTGGGTATCATCAATGATGGCGACGGAACGAGGATCGGATCTGACAACAATGCTCTCTCAACTTACTGTGTCCGTGAGTATCGTCAACCCGCCCTAGCCCTGATACGACCCAAGTGTGGACCCGGCTTAACTGCGTCACGGACTCGCTCCTGCAAGAACACATTATACCCGCCGCTGACAGAAATTTACAATTCATTTATTATAGCCTTCAAGCCAGACTTCTTAGCTTTGACGGTTTTCTGTCTTCTTTCTGAGGTAAGGTTCCCCGAGTTTGATTCCCGACATGTTCAAATAACTGGTGATGAATCCGATCTGGGTGTTGTGTGTGTTCAAGATTTTTTGTTTAGCAATACGTCTTACTTTATGTTCGAGCTATACAAATATTCACCAATTAAGCTAATGTGTTAGGGATGAGGAGGGTTGAGTGTAGATGAAATGTGCCCACATTTGTGTTGATAAATAGTGGAACAACCGTTAGGAGAAAATATTCTCAGCATACCCGAACTCCCTGTCATCGCCAGTCCAGTCTATTGCGAACTTAGACCCATTTTACCACAGAAGCGGGTCACAAATTCACTTCATCTAAGCCTATTTATTGTAGGTCATATTATTATTGTTGGCTAGATAACTGTTTAAACCCAGATTAATTTTTTTATTAAATTTGGGATGCGGGGAATTTCCTATTTAAAGGGTGCACAAAGTCTCTCAGACATGCGACACTTCTGTATCCGCTCGTGCCCATAACTTATTATTTTATTTGTGAGCATATGGTATATTTGACCGTGAGAAATGCAGTAACTAGTTCAGTCACCCTGGATGTAGACTGTTAGTAGGTTGGTGGGAACAGAACCTTGTCCAGGATATACCTCGGAGGTTGTTTACACGTCATACTCGCAATGAGATGACGTGATGGCGGTGATTAGCAAGGTGTGGAGCCTTGAGCTTAATTAACCAGACCGTGGTGACCATAGGAACAGTTCTTCTTTCAGGAATCGAGCCCCAGACCTCCGGATCAATATCCAGCGAACCTATCCAGGATATGTTGCAAGTTTATCTCACTACGGCGAATCTCGCAACGCTCAACTCGAACTCGTAGTTTAATATCCGTAAAGTAACGTTTCTTAAGTTTAAAATCTCGCAATTCGTGTTGTGTCTTCCAATTTCGTATTAAGCGAAAAGTTCCGAACTTCCGGTGTCGAAAATTATGATTTGAAATTTACTTTATAGTTATGTGAACGCACCCTTAAGCCAATTAAACAATTGAATAACAAATTTTTTGTCTTCACCATCTTCGTTTTATCTCGGTTTTATTTTTTGTTGGTTAAGTTTATCTCGATAAAGTCTAAATAAAGATGGGTAAAAAAAGCAAAGAGCAAAAAACAGATTATACTTGATGTATGTACCATAGTTTGTTTTTTTGATTCGCTAAAAGATTAAATAAAAAGCTACTATTTGTATAAATTACTATATCATGTTCGCGTTCACGAAATATAATATTTGGCATTCTATTAAATTCATTTTCGAATTCTTCAAGTTCTCTTATTATCATATAATCCATCCATGCTTCCGCCATTTTAAACTTTGTCCAACAACAAAATAATTTCGAACTATTTGTTGCGAGATGGACGATTCCGAGCGGTGAGAATCGCAGTGAGATCTACCCGAAGGAAAAAATCTGAATTCGTAACATTTTTTTTAAGAATAGCTACAGTAGCCCCGTGGCTTCTTTGGTGCTGACTTCTGACATTCAACATTTAGGTATATACCCAAATTTTGATCGTCAGAAGTGACAGCTGCTAAACACATGTTTTTGCAGATCATCTGGTTCGGCGCAGGGATGCGTAATTTGGTCTGGTTATCTTTTTAAATCTCTCAGTCAGCACCAAAGAAGCTGTGGGGCTACTGTAAATAGAACAAAGTTTCTAGATTGTGTCACGTGAACGCCTGATCTCGCAATGGAATGGACTCTAAACATCTCGGGGATAGGTCCGCCATCAATCACCATGTTAAACAATGACGAACACCACGCTCGACCTATATTAAACCGAACAATTATCATCAGGCGCAACCGTACCGTCAGAATTGATTTGTTCAATCGCTAGTGTTTTTTGTTTTGTTTAATAATCATAATTTCAACAGCGCAGCGTCAAATTCATTATTTCCTCTCGCTGTAAAGGAATAACGGGTCATACTCGGCACAACGGGGTAGGGGGAGGGGATGCGGGTCACCCCTCTGCTATGTTTTATGGCGTTGGTTTATTCTCGTCCAGAAATCATGGCACATGCGATCTAACACGTCTGATCACAATGCCGGACAGATTAATCATACGAGGAACATAAGAGACTTCAACAATAATAAAAAACACACACATCCCGTTCCACCTGGACTATTGTTATGGCGGTTGTTTGTGACGTCACAGAACGATACAATGGCTCAATAGCGTGGACGAGAAGGATTATTCTTGTGGTTAGTTTTGAACTGTTTATGATTATTAAATTTTTTAAATGTACAATTTGATATTAAGCACGTCATAAGAAGTAATTGTGCTATTTAGGGTGGAGAACATCCTTTGCAGTAAAATAAACTAATGAAAACATCTAGAATCGATAGAAGAAAACTGACTCAATTGAACACTAACCAAACCGTTATATTTTGTGTAATATTAAAAAAAATATTTTAATAAAGCTTTACGTAATATATAATTTTTTATTATTTTTATCACCACTTTTTACAACCCGTTCTTGTTACACGTTTGTTGACGTATATAATACATATGTATACAAATTAGCTAGGCTAATGAGTATGATAGAATTGAGATAAAATGCACCCAAATTTTCACAGAGGAAGAGTGGGAAAACTTTTTATTATTATTTGGGGAATTTAAAATCACTTTATGAACCAACTGATTATATCAGTACACAACTTACAGACTAACTTAAATCTAGAACAGACACAACATCCNCCCCCCCCCCCACACACACATTTTCCCAGCCCTCAATTCATCACTGTGAAAAGAGTAAAACTAAATTTTATCAACGGTTAATTTTTCGAAAGCTGGGAATTGATCCCGGGACCCTCAGTTCACTAGGAAAACACGCTACCGACTGAGCCAAGGTGTCGGACTTTTCTTTGTTAACAATAACAACATTTTACTATATTATTGGTATTGAACATTTCTGTCAAAAGTGATTGCTGTAGATCACACGACTTGACGTATGAATAGTAGGCTTATATCTGGTAATTTCTCTAGCTGTCAGAGTTTTTCCTATGAAAATTGTACTGCATTCAAGTTTTAAAAGGAGACAAACATAAATATGTGGGTTCCAGTTTTCATCCCCATGGACCAAAGAGAGAGATAGAGAGAGAGAGAGAGAAATGGTGGCGGGTTTTCTGCTCTGCTTATACACTGTCACTTCACATCAGCGTATTTAAATATACGAGGAGTTGGTGGTTGGCGTTATTCGGTGTGATGTGAAGTCATTTGTGTGGACATAATATATCAAACTGTCAAAAGGCTTGAACAAATATATTTCTCAAACTTTTCACCTTCAGAGATCTCGGGATAAGTTTAATGTCATAGAAATAACAAAGACCCTTACCCGTACCGGTGGACAAGCGGACTAAATGTCAGGCTCATCTGGCTTACAGGCTTGCTGATGACAGGTAGGGGTTTGAATTCCAGTCGGGTGTATTTAGGGTGTTCCCTCCCCTCTCCCCTCTGACTGGTGTCCGACACCTTGGCTCAGTCGGTAGCGTGTCTGTCTAATGAGCTAAGGGTACCAGGTTCAATTCGTGGTATGGCCAAAAACATTATCATTAATTAAATGGGTGACCTGGCGGTCTAGGGGTGAGGTGTCAGACCTCTGTGCTGGTGGTCCGGGGTTTAATCCTCGGTCCCGGCACAGATTATCTGATTACCAAACCCTTCCTTCACCTCTGACAAGACATCTTGTGAATGTGGGGAATGCCAGGCCTCCACCGTGGTTCGGATCCCACGTTAAACTGTAGGTCCTCCATTTCATCTCACAATCACCCTACCATTACACATTTACGTAATTACAGCCCGAACGAGTAGTAAGACGCGGTGCTAATAATATAATAATAATAATAATAATAATAATAATAATAATAAATTAAATATGAGTTCTCCCTTACACAATGACGAAATAACTGTCGGAGGCTACATGTTGTGTTTGTTATAGATTTAAGTTGGTTGATAAGTCGTATTCTGGTACTATCAGTCGGTTCAGAAAATGCACGTTAAATACCTAAATACCCCAAAATACCAAAATACTACTATAGATCACCCCTTCCCCTACCCCCACACAAACACGCACATGCAATACAGTGAGGTCTGATTTTTTTTAGTGAAAGTAAGTCCCCCCAAAAAGTGGATTTTTAGTTTAGATGTTTGTATTCATTGTAAACACAAACATAAAATTCCTGCCTCATCGGATATGTTTTGTGGCTGCCATCTTGAAAAGAAAAATGGCGTCCATCTCTGAACCGGAAATAGTGCGTGATAACAAAAAAAGAGTTAGTCTGCCATCTAACAGGTTTTTTTTTTGTAATGTGTTTCACTACCCTTCGGGTTGTACGCATATGTACTAATTACGGTAGTGCATTAGGGATGGGCAACGTTGAATTTTGAGGAAGTGTACCCACATTTGCATGGATGGAGAGTGGAAAATGACTTAAGGAAAACCACCCTCAGTACACCAAACCGGGATTCAAACCCCGATCTCCCGATCATCGGCAATTCATTCTATTGCTAGAGTGACACCTCAAGCCATTCGACCATCAAAGTGGGCAGATGATGATTGAAATCCATCCCAAGCTAGATATAAAACCGAGTCCTTTAAGGGAAGTTCGTTCATGATTGCATCTTAAACATCAAGGTTATTAATGACTTAGGCTAATGGGTGGGTAAATAACCCGTCTGAAGGTTATAAACGGGTGAACTGCATCGAGGAATAGGTGTTGAGAATAAAATAGTTTTGAGTAAGTGCATCAGCATTAGAATAGAGGAAGGATGGGAGAAACAGAGCAAGAATCACGCGTGGAAAGTTACTCCTCAATATACCCGAGGGTAGAGCCTTCAATCCAGTCCATTGAGGGCCTGACAGATTGAAACATGTGACCACCAGTGCGAATAAAAAGAGCTGGTAGATATAAAAATACTCCTAGCACCAAGTTATGGCAAATTTGTTTGTTATTTTAAAAATCTCTTATATAATAGGAAAATAATAATATTATGCTCTTGTGTATAATCGTGTGTTTGAACTAAACAACCTAAAAATAACGATTCTTTTTATGTTAAGCGATAAAAAAAATTCAAAGCTTTGCTATTATAAAGAAAATGGAAAAGTATATACAGATCACAACATAGGAATAATTTGTTTACGATGCATAAAACTCTCAAGAACTCGAATATCAGGCTTTAATGTAAGTAAACATGTATAGTATTCTGAGGGCTGTATGCAATAACGAGGCTGAGTGTGGGTGTAATTTTACTCTCCAGCCTTAACACGCCACTAAAGCTCTAGTAGCATACAAACAACACTTAACCTCGTTAACTACATACAACACTATCCCGAGTAGATAATGCTCCTAAATGTTGATCTATTTACCCTGAGAGCTGGCAGTCTTACCTTGACGGATTAAACCATGCTGCTGCCTATAAGATCCATACTGTAATCGGTCAAGGTGAGACTGCTATAGCCTATTTCACTGTTGTCGGTCAAGGTGAGACTGCTACATTTCAGGGTAAACGGAGAGTAGATTGCCATTATTTCATCATCTATTTATTTATATAGCTAAAATTTTCTAAGGATTTTAACATTCTGTTGGAATCGGAAATTGTGGGACTTTGGAAAGTCATAAAACGGTGGGAGATGTATCATGTTACATATCTCAAGTTTAGAGAGCGGGGTAAAATAAAAGTTTTCCTCCAGCAAATGCCTAAGAAGCTAATCTAGGTCCACTACTGTATAAAACGCGACTAAAGCACTTACTAGAGAAATGTTTCCTCTTAAAGCTTCTTGCCTTGGCCAGTATTCCTAGCAATGGGGCTTTTGCCCCCAACAAACCAGTGGCTTCACTTGTCTAGTTTGTAAGGAACCAGACACACTGATCAGACTGTTGGTAGTTTTATCCGCTATTCCCCCTCTCTGAATAACATGGGAGTGATGTCGTGGGCTAGTTATTGCCTTGTTTTGGTGGCGCTCAAGCGTGAACAGTCAAATCCACCAGTAGATTCTGCCAACTACGTCCGCAGTTGAATTGCAGCGAAAACCTATTTTGCTCTTTGTGTGTGCCAATAAAATACAAACAAGACTGAAACAACGTCTACTCTATGTGCAAAGCTCCAATATTATATACTGAAATTCTGGCAGGACAAAACGTTTAAAAATGCTAACATATTTATTTATTACGGTGAAAATGTTACTATATTATAAGTTTTGTTCTAACGATAATGCCATTTGCTATCAAAAGTGATCGCTGCACTTTGATTTTTATTTATTGGAGGTATTTAACGTGCCGTACACTTTTTAAAACGATTATTTCAGCACAAGAAAATTTATATGAGCGAGAGACTTCGCATCCGGAGAAACTCTGCTAGGAATTTTTATCACTCAAAAAAAAAATGTGTCGACCCCGGCTGGGTTTGAACTCAAGAGCCGATATCGGTTCCTGAAGCGAGCCCTTTAGCCCAAGACCAGTCATAGATGCAGATCACGGGATTTGGCGTATGGATATATTAAAGTAGTTTTAGTAACTATTCTTACTGTAAGGGTTCAAGAGAAAGTCCTTCCTATGAAAACTAGACTGTATTATTTGATTATTATTATTATTAATAATAATAATTAGCACCTCATCTTACTACCCGTTCGGGTTGTACACTTAAGTACTAATTACACTAATGGATTAGGAATTGAGAAGGTTGAATTTAGAGAGGTGAACCCGCATTTGCGTGGAGGGCGAGTGGAAAACCATTTAGGAAAAACCGCCCCCAGTTCACTCTACCGAGATTCGAACCTCGATCTCCCCGTCCTCGGTGGTCTAGCTCAACACGACTAGCGCGTTAGATAACTACGCCACCGAGGCGGGTTGTATTGCATGAATTTGCCACTAATATATAGTATGTGTATAGTAAACACACAACTATTTCTATGTTTGTTGGATTTCACCAAATATATTAACACAGACAGTAAAATGAACAATGGCTCTTATTTTTAACATCAATGTATTAGATATACAAGACGCAAACTATTACCTCGATGATTATTAATTTGTTAGTGAACAAACATTATTCCTGAAATATTTTACTACTTCCAAGCACACAGTATAATATTTATCAGTGGTGGATGTTATTTCGACGCCATGACATGCTTGGGCGATTTTCGGACGTATGAACAATATTACAAGGTTGTAATCGGATTCTGCCACCAGACAATTGTAGATAAAACAACTTACAACTAACTAACTATAGTATATTCAACTAGACTCACTGGCATTGAGGAGAGGGGCGGTGGTGGGGGTGGCTGGGGGTGGCGCACCAACCCGGACACATGGTGCTGGTGCGACACGCGGTATGACGCCCCCACGTTGTGGCCGCCCGCCGCCGCCGCTGCGCCTCCCCCGCCGTGGTGATGGTGGCGGTGGAACCCCTCCAGTGTGCTTCACAAAGAGACGACCCGTGGGAGCGTCGAGCCCGCGACCACCCGCACGACGCGCACGCGGCCCGCCGCCCGACCGCTCTGGGGCTGCATGCCGACTGAACCCACCCTGCACTTCACCCTTGACCGCCTGCACTCCTCCTGCACTTTGCCTGCACTCCCTACCCTGACTGACTGCACTTCGCCCTTTGATTACCTGAAATACTCCTGGACTTCACTCACAGCCACCTGCACTCCACTACACACCTTAGACTGCTACTTGCACACCTCCTGCACTTCACCCCTGAATGCTCGCACTCACGATTCGCTTGCAGCAGGCTCAAAATGAACGACCGTTAGTCTTCAACACTTCAGTTGTTTGGCCTCAATGACAACAGGTTACACGGAAAACTTCGTAGAACGGGCTAGAGGTGTCTTCACCAGTTCATCTGAAGAACCGCACCTGTCTGTCCGACCATCTATCTTCGAGTAGTTCTTGGTAGGTTAGTTTTAAAAAAGTTTCCCCAAACTGCTAAATTAAACGTGACGGCAATGGCGGGATCCACTAATCGATTACTTAACACTTACAACTTTCGAGGTGCGGATTGAAGATCGAGCAAAGGCAGCCCCGATCAGTGTCCAATGTTTTCTGAGTGCTTTGTTCACACTCCGATGAACCAATCAGTTCGACTCCCGTTGAATACACATTAGCGACGTATAAAAAACAATGGACTTGGAGGCGTCAAAAAGATCTAATTCTAATTAGAATAAAATACTTGAAGTATTTGTTAAAATATGCTATTCTTCTACGAGATGAAGTATATATTAATAACAATTTAACTACGTAATGCACTTTTCTTTATGTTTTCTGAGCAACTTGGTGATACATAAGTTAATATTAGTTGAAGAGAGAAATAACGAGAGTAATGTTATTTTTTTTTAAAGAGAAAACAACTTCAAACCCTCTATCAGAATTTGAAGAAACAACAGCTCTACTTAAAAAGGCATGAATGGAATGGAATTAGAGTAAAAACGCTGCACATGGTCTTGTTCAGTGTTGGTGTTTGTACGTTCACTTGATTGAATGGACACTTTTTTTTTCTTGTTTTTCTTCCCCGGTTTTGTTTGTTTTGAAGTGACACTCAGGAAGGACGCCGAAGAAACGCACGCTGCTGTAACAGTAATGAGTGCACTTTGGTATTATCACGTGGTAGAGGGCCGAGGGGTAGCTGTTAGGCCTTGGCGCAACGAAACACACGGATTATTCAAATGACGTGCGCCCGATTCGTCGCCTTGTTTCAGCATTATCAACTTAAATTAGTAATAAATATATTCAGTATAATGTTTATATAATATCATTTAGATTTATTTCTGAAAAAAAAAAAAGGGAAAATGTTGAAACATGATCTAACTTTGGGCTACTCGCATCGGTGAGCAAGGAGACGAACGTCGCCTAGTCTAGTTTAGTTTGCCGGTGACGGGGAAGTTTGGCTTCGAATCCAGGCTGGATGCACTGAGGGTGTTTTTACCTAAAAAAAAAGTTTCCCGCTCATCCTCCACCTAACTCTGGATACATTTCCTCTAGATGCTACCATCCTCTCTATATCCCAAATATATAACTATATGAATGAGGAACGTAGAATTTAGAGGAAATATATACGCATTTACGTGGAGGAAGAATGTTGAGACCTCTGAGGGAAAGAGGGGAGGGGTGGGGGGCGTCCACAGTATATCCAGCTTAGATTCGAACCCCAACCTCCTCATTACCAGCAAACCACGTGTCCACCGATAAGGAAAACCCAAAGTTGTATCATGCGCGGACGTTTTTCAAATTTTGTGAAAAATAAATCTATATGGTGTTATACACTAAAATATAAATAATTTAAGTTGTATTTTTTTGCTTTGTTTATAACAATATTATTATTATTAGCACCGCGTCTTACTACCCGTTCGGGTCATACGCACTTACGCTTATGTGCAATGGTAGGGTGATTGTGAGATGAAATGGAGGACCTACAGTTTAACGTGGAATCCGAACCATGGTGGAGGCCTGGCATTCCCCACATTCACAAGATGTCTTGTCAGAGGTGAAGGAAGGGTTGGGTAATCAGATAAATCTGTGGCGTGACCGAGGAATGAACCCCGGACCCCCAGCACGTTTATAACAATAAAACATTGTGATAATGTAATACAAGCTAGGAGTATCTAAGGAGACTTGTTTGATTGTATTGAAAATAAATGTATACTATTCATTTTTGTCGCAAGTGCAAAGACAATATCTCATGACAGACATTCCTTGAATCCGAGCGCGGATATGTGGTTGGATCTGGGAGGTGAATAAAGGTAAGTGTGCTCTCCCTAAGCCACACGCCGAGCGAGCACTTCCCTTGTCGAACTACAATAATAAAACCATAGTTCATAACTAGACGAATAAACAGGAGAGAACAATGAGTCACCGGCCAAGCATTCTATCGCCAATATAAGATAGTAAATCTCACAATGATTGATGTTCCAAACAATAAAACCGAGTAAGTTTACATTTCCGGCACGAGTTTTACTTTTGACTGTATTATAAGGTTCGAAAAAGATGTACAACTTACAAAAAAGGGGATAAAAGAATAAAACAAAAACCACAATTTAAAACGAGATTTAGATAAATATAGAGGTAGCATTCAGCAATAAAAAAGAGAGCATTCCTCTGTTTAAGATTATAAGTTTATTCGTAAAAATTGTTCAGACTAAAATAAAAAAACAGATAAGATTATATATTTGATGACAGACCCCCTATCAGAGAAATATCACAAGACAACTTCACTTACAACCAAATCAAGACACGAGAAAATTAAAGAGCGACCGCAACAACAAAATCCCATTGTAGTTACTACCCAATCCAACATATGTGTTAAAAACATGAAGTTAGCATACAATCCGACGCGGTGCTAAGAAAACAAAAAAAGAAAACATGACATTCATTTGAAGTAGAATTTTCTTAAAAATAACTATTCTTTCAAAGAAAGTAGATGTTTCCAAATGATGCAAAGACCACAAAGTGTGTTGACAAAACATAAATAGTTTTTTTTTGTCTGAGTGTGTGACTACCGGGAATGTTAAGAGAGCATCAACAAAGAGTACAGTGTTTACTAAGAGCATCCATCCATGGGTTTAAAGCTCGAAGTATAGTCTCGTACAGAAAGTAACATTTCAAACAGCGCTGCAAGCCACCAACTATAAATATCAAGATGGTGTCATCATCCCCAGTGTTTCATTCAAACATTAACTGCAGCCCAGTAGTTGTTGCAAGTGGTGAAAGAGGACAAAATTACCTTTTTTCTTTTCACTGCGTCTTACTACCCATCTAGGTATGTACTAAACCCTGGTTACTTTAGGAAGCCCACGTTCGACCACCAACGTTGATTTAATTTAATTTATTTGGGGTACTATTTTAACGTACACTTTCTGAACCGACTGATTATATCAGCTACACGAAAATTCAAACGAGCGAGTGCTAAAGAGCCTGCCGATTTTTCCGGGAAATATATTTTCACATAACTTCCGGGGGGTTCTTTAAAATGTTACAATCGACATGGGACCGACGGCTTTACTTCCCCTCCGGAGGAAGTTGTGTTATGGATTTTTATCGCTCAAGAAAAATCCACCGACCTTGGTTAGGTGTGAACCCATAAACATTGGGTCTTGAGGCGAGCACTTTACCATAAGACCACCGAGGCCGACTTGTTCGGTGGGTTTTTTACCATTAAATAATATAAATATATATTTAAATTTTACGTAACCCTTAAGGTGCGATGAAACGGGAAGTGAGAAAAAGCCAGTGTGTTTTTGCAGTTTTTATANACCGAGGTCGACAACATTAATTGAAAGCCCCTAAAATTTGGCATTATATAACTATATCTTATTTTATTAATTAATTACAAAATCCATCTAAAATGTTATCAAAAAAAGATTACAATAATTCTTTCTTATGGATTACTGTATAGGAAAATACCTTTCCAACAAAATTGGTCTGCCCTTTCACACTCGCTCATAGAAATTCAGTTTCGAGGAATCCCCACACTTTCCGAACTCCCAAGTATATGAGATTTCTACCAGATGGTGCAAGCAGCACTAACCAACCGTAGGGCTGTATGAATTCCCAGCTCCAGATGGATAGAAATCACATCAAACCAATCTTCAAGTTAATGACTTAAGCAGAAGATGCAGTACTGTATAGTAACGTAGATCTAAATTATTTATCTTCACACACGGACTAAGAATGTAAATACAATAATAATTGTAATATTTTTCTCCACCATTGTGACAACACGAATCTCCAATTTTCAAATAATGGGCTTCCTATGAAAATCAGACTGTAATTCTGTCAATATATTGAGGATGAGTAAGATTAAATTTAGAGAAAATGTACCCGCATTTGTGTAGACAGTGATTGGCCAAACCATTTAGGGAAAACCAACCTCACACCACCCAAATTGATATTCGAACCTCATCTCTTTATCATCAGCAGGTCAGTCTATCGAGAGACTGACGGCTTGAAACATTTGACCACCGAAGAGGGTGCGTTTTGTTTTATCCATGCTTTGCGACTTGATATCTGTGCATCCACATAATAAAAGAATAGGGGTGGGGAGGTATAATAAAAATAAAATGTACCCGCATTAGTTTGGAGGGTGAAGTAAACCATTAAAAAAAATACCTAACTACACTTGGGTGGAATACATTCTCCGACCTGCCCTTAAGAGGAAAATCAAATAAGTATTGAATGACACCCGCCGATGTCACATAAAAATAAGCTCGAATTTAGTTTTATTGGCGTGTTCAAGTCAAAAGGATAATTTTCGTGTTAAAAAGCTATAAATGGTTTTATTGTCCGTGATCTTGAACTAGGAAACCAAGCGGTTAGACTAATGCTCAGGAGTAGTAGGTTGGACTAATGCTCAGGAGTAGTAGACCTCATGAATGTTTAATACTAATCTTGATTTAAATACGATGTTACGGTTGTTTTAAGATTATTATTATTTTTCTCCGCGTCTTACTTCAAGGATGTATACACGTCAAAATAGAATTTAGAATAAATATACCGGCATTTGCATGAAAGACCAGTGGGAAACCATTTAGAAAAAAAACCACCCTTAGTTCACCCGACCGGGATTCGAATACCAGCCTCCCCGTCACTGGCAAGTCGGACTAGGTCCAACAGTGTATTTTTTTAAAGATGTTGAAAAGCTGTTTATTAAATTACCAATTGTAAAAAAAGTTGTGCACATTGTTTTAGCTATTTTTAGCTATTTAACGTATTTTAAAACCCAGCCCTTTATAAACACGACTGGTGAATATACAAGCGGCGGATGTCTAGATTTATAAATGTTGCTCATAGCGTCGCTATAATGAGACGCTGAAAAATGTTAACGGCACGCCAACAAAGGTCGCCGATTGACTTTTAAACAAAGGGGGACATTAATGGAAGACCGAGTTTGTCAAACAACCATTCTACTTGGCCTGGAACTCTTTTAGTGCTCAACTTTGACCCAGGAAACTAGGGTTCGACCCCGATATTCTGCAATAAGATTATTTTTACGAGCAAATAGAACGATCTCGTTATTTGACTTATAAAATTAATTTGTTAGTAACTCTTGTGTTATGTCCTATACTTCAAATCATAACAAAAGGTTAAATAAAAGAAGAATATGAACAAAGAAATACTTGTTTAGCATAAACATAACTTTATAAACAATCGGGAACTTCTGGAAGTGGCCTCGTTTCGACTTAAACACGCCATTAAAATAAATTGAAATTCAGTCAATCATTTAGAGAGGCGCTAAAAATATATGGGGATTGTTTTTGGCACCGCGTCTTACTACCTGTTATGTCTATGTACTAATTACTCTGGAGTGTTAGGGATTAAGAAGGTTGAATTTAGAGGAAATGTACCCTAATTTACGCGGAAGGAGAGTTGAAAACCACACTCGCTCAGTGCAACCGACCGGGATTGAACTTCTTTCTCACCATCATCGGCAGTCTAGTTTATTGCGAGAGTGACGCCTTAAGAGTCTTAAACGATGCGGGCACCGAAGCGGGTAACAAGAAATTAACTTGGGCCTAAAACAGGAAGAAATTAGGGATTTGTATTTAGTAAGATACAATCCTATGTTATTTGAAAAATGTTCCTTCATACGAAAATTATATTGCACTATAAAAACTGCGGATACCTCTATTTTAAAACATCTCAACAACAATTATCCCTCAAGATTTGATTATATTTCGATTAAGGAGAGGAGAGAAGCATAAACACCACGAATGAAAACAACACTTTTCCCTAAATAAATGTTTCTGTAACTCTTAAGTAATCATTATGTTGATAGTCTTAGAACTTTAAAAAAACAAAACATAGTGCAGTTGTAGTTTTAGACGTTACCATTAAAACTTAATGAAAATGCTGTAATACGTATAAAATAATAATATCCTATGACATATAGTAACACACACTGTTTGTCTAAAAACTAAACAGCCCGCCCGGCCACTGAGCTTACAAGATAACGACTCCAATAAAACTGAACAGGACTAGGATTAGGATTATCTGTTACAATAGATAACGCAGGCGAGGATTAGACATAGCTGCACCAACTTGGAAACGACACCGTCTTAAGGTGGGGCTGAACCCGAAATTATCACAAAGTTTCATTTGAAAGACCGTTATTAGTCAATATATATAGTTATTAGTCAATGGCTAGTATTATTATTATTATTATTATTATTAGCACCGCGTCTTACTACCCGTTCGGGTTATACGCACTTACGCTAATGTGTAATGGTAGGGTGGTTGTGAGATGAAATGAAGGACCTACAGTTTAACGTGGAATCCGAACCACGGTGGAGGCCTGGAATTCCCCACATTCACAAGATGTCTTGTCAGAGGTGAAGGAAGGGTTTGGTAATCAGATAAATCTTTGCCGGGACCGAGGATTGAACCCCGGCCGCCAGCACAGAAGTCCGACACCTTACCCCTAGACCGCCAGGTCACCCAATGGCTAGTAGAAATGTGTTATCTTTAGATGTTTATTTTCAGAATTTTTAATATGCTATCCGATTAGTTTTGAAAGTGAAAATTTGATTAAGATTTTTAAAGCCTCCATACTAAGATTTTAGAAGTAAGCTACCTAGAAATTCTACGCCACACGTTGCCAATTTCAAACTATATAGTATATGCAGCAATATATCACACATTTTCAAGAGCCAAGATCTATTTGATCAAGGCACTTGGATTTATGATTTAATAGAAAACCTAACTAAATGAACATGGCATCACGTAAAGTTATAAATAAAAGCACAACTCAAAGGAATGCCATAAAAAATCGTACGCTTAACCATTGAAGTAAATTTCCACCTTAAAGTGTTGAATGAGTTGAGAAAGCTGACACTACATCAGGCTGAAACAACCTCCAATTTTTCACAAAAGCGATAGTAGTCCATTGAAACCTTCACTACCTACATACGAGACTTATTGTTAAGGCCCCCAATCACATAGAAATTTGTTTGGTAAACTACAAGGGCGAGCTCATACAGTGACCAAAACCCTCCACCCCCCCTTCCCCCAGTCATTCCTGTGACCAGTGTGACCTAGTAATGGTTACAAGGAAAAGCACTGTATGCAAGAGTTATCAGAACATTCATGTAAAATTAACTAGGCCTAGATTTAAGAAACTTGTGGCGTGGGAGTTTGGTGAAGAATCAAGTTGATTATGATTAAGTTTAATGACAAGAAAAAAAACCCAGCCTTTGTGGTCACATTCAGTCACAAAGTTCAAAAGAAATAATTTTGTGTGAGGAATGGCTTTAAAATAAGGACAGTTAAAAAAACAACTTAATCCTCCTTCGAGAATTCAAAGAGAAGACTCCAAATTGTTAAGGACACTTTCTTTGAAGCTTGGAATAGTAATATAATCAGATGTTTCCCTCTAATTGAAATGTGAAACATATAATGAGCGTTACAATCAGCGTCGACAGGCTAGAGGTTTTATTAATATTTTTGTCACCAAGAAGACTTTTTGCACTAAACACAAGGTAGCAGCGCCTTTAAAAGTTTAAACCACTAATAAAACAAAATACTATTGACGCTTCCAAGAGGCCGAATATACAATCATCACGTAGGGATGGAGCAAAGTGAGCATTACGCATGCGTTACTGTCTCATTCTAAATATTTAATAGCTTTGTCACCACTCACTGAATTATCTGGTCCAGGGCAGATAATATATTCTGTACAGTTGGAAGATGATACGTGGGGATTTTATCTGACCGCCTTGGTTTTATTTAAGGCATTTGAAGGAGTTGTTCTCCACAGAGAGAAGCTCACGGGTCAGAATGGTCACCCAAATTTAACAAAGATATATCCATCGATCTATTTAGTGGAAAGCATGGTTTGAATTAAAAGAGAATGGTTACGTAATGCATCAAATTAAAGGTCAAATATTTACATTTGAAAAATGTTTCAAAATGGGAGCCATACTTTTTACCTTTTTATAAACTGTTTATAATTCATTGAAAATAAATTTAAACCTAAATTTCAAGACATTTTTCAAAAACAAAACATTTTTAGTAAAAACACTTCTATATTATGCTATGGACGCAATGTCAGGTTAACTCTAGTGCTAAACATAGCAAAACATTATCAGAATTCCGCGTATATAAAGGGGTAACACCTTTTAACCAGTACCAGTACAAAGGTTTCCTATACATTAAGCTCACTAATCTTATCTAAGTAAACACGAGACTTAATCTATCTGTCGGGCAAAATGTTTTATTATGATGTGCAACAGTGACATAGTAACTTTTTCACAAGATAATGAATGTAACAAAGCACGCCATAGCTCTAAATAAAATAAAAATTTCAAGGAGCAAAATGAACTTGTCTGCGGGTTAATGCAGCGCGATGTATAGTTCCGGGACCCAGTTACCAAAGAAGTGAGAAATAGCTCATTCAAAATATATTCCTTTTTAATAGAATAAAAAGTATGCTTTAAAATGTGGTTTTAAACCTACTTTTTCAGTTTCACACCTTATTTGGTTGGTTGGCAGTAGTAATATGTTACTGATGAAACATCGAGGACTATAAGTTAGTTTTAAAAATGGACAAAATTATCTTTTAAACTATTTAAACCTATCTCGTGATTCTATAGACAATTCGCTACCCCTCTCCTAATCTGTTAATTTTAGTTAGAGGAAATGTTAAGTGATTAATAAAATATAAACACACTTCAATAACTACATAACATATAAACGATGATATTAAAAATGATACTAGAATAAACAACGGAAAAAAAATTATTTTAAGTTAACAAACGATATGGCGTCAATATAAATCGTTATTAAAACCTAGTTACAAACACTTCTCTACCTAACTCTCACATAACCCTCTTAGTTAATAATAAATAACGCTTCATTTATTTAGTGTCATTTAAAACGCCGAATAAGACCAAGTTTAAAGATTATTAAAGAAAAAACGAGTTGTAGGTTTTATGATTGTCCCAATTTCTGTCTTAAAAGCTTCAGAACAACTCGTCTAAACTTAAACCACCCCTACAATACGTAGTGAAACGCCGATCAGCACAAGCTGACAATATCCAGAGAAATACACATGTGGACAATGTCATCAGAAACTAAGCATCTTTTTCAAAAAAAACGCACACACAAAATCGTCCAATCACAAACCAATTGACATAATCTAAAGAGTCGAAAAAAATATGACGTTACAGATAAATAGAGTAATCAATTAAAACGAAATCACAAATTTTGAGGAATTTTCACAAGTATTTTAAATATCAATTTGTTGAAATGAATGATTCTCCATAATTAACCGGAACAACACATAGATCACTTATATTTTCAGGTCAGCACGAAGTACCAACAGAATTCTGTCATCAACAAAATCAACCCAGTATGCAGGACGGCAAGAATATTTTACGGCACTTGTCAAAGTAGTTACCCTAGTTCTTTTAATCACGCCGAAAATAACCTTTTAACTTGTATATTTTGAACAAAACAAGACATTATAAAAGCAGAATCGACACGAAGATATATAAATAAAGGAACTCGACGAAGAGAAATGAGCTCGGCATGTGTGTATGTGTGTGTACCATGTGGCGGTGTCGTAGCCGGGGTGCGAGCGAGGCTAGGCGTGTCTACTTGTGAGCGGGCCCGGGCTGCCACTGGCGGACAACCACCTCCCGGACCCAACCCAGGGAGCGCGCATGCGCAACGGACCTGCCTGGACCCTTCATCACTTCACCTTGCCCGTGAAACTCCTCGGGCAGCGCTGTCGGAACAAGAAACACGAGCTCAGGCAACAATATTAACCGAGTAGATTATAATGAATAAAAAGGGAACTTAACGAGAGGATGAAAAATTCACACGCTAAAATAGGGGTGAGGGTAGCTTCGACTTAGCTTCGAAGAAAAAAAAAGAAGAAGATCTACAACAATTATTACAAAACTTGGCCAGTAAAAAGTATTAGCAGCGAAAACATTCTAACTAACTCTCTGGCTTTAAGGAGCTCTAAAGTGCATGGCCGCCAGCACGTAAATTCGCCATTCAGCCCTAATCTGACACCCAACCTCCTTCAAATAAATTTACAAATTATTCTTTGACCGACGTTTCAGCTTCCCAAAAGGTCTTCTATCTTCAGGTTTCCCAACTAAATTTAAGTGTACACTTCTATCAGCCATACGCTTCACACCTCAGCATGCGCTCCTTGTTTAGGGATGCACCATGTTTATGATGTAACAGTCTCCATTCTCCTATTTGTTCATCCCGCTTAGGTCTATACATCTTTAACAGTATTTAGTTCTCAAAAACTCTCAATTCACTATCTTGGTACAAAGTGAGAGGCCACGCTCCACATCCATAAAGAGCAACTGAGACAGAACACTCATTTATGTAGATATAGAAAGATGACACCTGGACAGGGCTTCGAACCCTGGTCAACTGGCTTTACGGGCAGACCGCGCTACCGACTAATATATCCGGGATCTCTTCCAGGTCGGTGCATTATTCAAATAAATACACCTCCAAGCGTAGTGCAGGTGTTGGTTCTTAGCTACATTAGTACGTCCATCTCAAGGTCGATTAACCGGGATTTTAGGTATATGATAATTATATTGCAGCCGATTAACCGGGATATGAGATACACAATATCCACCTCACATCCGATTAACCGAGATGTGAGATACAAGATTTCCACCTCAGAGCCTATTATTATTATTATTAGCACCGCGTCTTACTAACCGTTCGGGTTATACGTTTTAAGTACTAATTACGCTAATGGATTAGGAATTGGGAAGATTGAATTATAGGAAGTGAGCCCGGATTTGCGTGTAGGGAGAGTGGAAAACAATTTAGGAAAAACCACCCCCAGTTCACCCGACCGGGATTCGAACCTCGATCTCCCCGTCCCCAGCAGTCGGGCTCAACACGACTAGCGTGTTAGTCAACTACGCCACCGAGACGGGTTACAGCCGATTAAACAGGACTTTGGAAACATGAATACGCTTCAACCAGAGTACTTGTCGAAGTAGGGATTTTTCATTATTCCCTTTACAAGAGTGAGATTGATATCAGTTTAGTCGTTTTCTTTTAAAATAGTTATTTTAAAATTTATTGATATCAGTTTAGTCGTTTTCTTTTAAAATAGTTATTTTAAAATTTTGTTTGAATTGTTTTTAAAAGGGTAAAACAGTTCCACTGCTTTTTTAAAAGGAGAATACAGAAAACCACCCCAAGATGTAACGGCTGGTTCGAGCTTTAATACCTACCTATGTTAAGTATATTCATAGATGATAACCGCTGTTCACGTAGCTTAAGACTTTAGTTACACAATATATATCAAAATGATAAAAAAAAAATGCCCAGGTAGGTAGGCACTCGATCGATTGCTTTGAACTATAAATTCAAATCACTTGAGATGAGTTATTATAAATAATCCGACGGGAAAACCATGTTCAGTACATATATCATTCGGTCTAGATTCAAAGAATGTACCTGACGAATTTCGTTAAAATTGGTTCACACATTAATTGACGTTAAGGTGCAGCAGAAGCGAGCGCGAGTAATCTTACCGTTTTTAGAGCATTATATTTTGTTGGCCAAAATAAATCAAATATTTATCCAGTAGCAACATAGAGTTTAGTTTTCTGCACATGCTAATATCAACAGATCTTGAATATCTGTCAAGGGAGTTCTGTAATTTTGTCAAATGTTTTTAAATAAAGAGAAAAAATTTTGACAAAATTCCAGGACAACCTTGAGAGATATTAAAAATCTGTTGATATTAGCATGTGCAGAAAGCTAAACTCTATGTTGCTACGGGAGAAATATTTGATTCATTTTGGCCAAAAAATGTAAAATTATATAAAAACTGTAAAAAAATACTTTCGATCCCTTCGGCCACACCTTAATACGTATAAAAGATCCAGACAGATAGACAGAAGAAATGCCAAATTCTTAAGTTAAAACAGAAACTCGCTATACTCGGTCAGTTAATCATAATTACAGGGGGTGTTTGAGCCACTAAAAATATCGTCCCCCTTTATACGACCCTGATACATTACTATTAACCATTACACAAAATTATAACCCATACACACCACACAGTAAATCGAAAAACACGTATTATTGCAGAAAGCATGGGGAAGTTTTTGTCCCGAAGGTTGTTAATTCCTGGTGACAGTTAAATTTAAAACTGTTTCACCAAATAAAAGAATTGGCGCGAATTTATATTTCCATGCATAAAAAAAAGAGAGTGGTAAGTTAGTTAAGCCTCGGATTATAGAGGGTTTGGGACTAAATCTCTTTCAGAAAGCTACACTTCAATTAACCTATCAAATCCAAAAGAGTTAGTAGGGGTTACAGAGAAAAGGATTGGAGACAAACACACATTTTCAATCCGCCATAATAAGTAAACTTCAGAAACTTTTAGTCTAAGAACTATGCGTCAGACATAAATAGCAATTTTTATTATTGTGCACTTCGATGTGTCTATTTTTTTTAAATCCAAACCCAGAATAGGGTTATAGCTTGGAATCGTTGTCAGGACGGCGTGGAAGTGGAGTTGTGCCCGGTTAGGATGTTTCTATCAAAACTAAATACATACATATATACATACACATACATATATACATACATAATCACGCCGTTCCCTTACGGGGTGGGCAATAAACTGTGCATACAGCTAAAAAAACCATTAAATAAATAGATCCATTATTTCGTCCCCCCCCCTTTTTTTTCTACACTATATAATATTATAAAGAGGAAAGATTTGATTTTTTGTTTTTTTGTATGTAATGGATAAACTCAAAAACTACTGGACCGATTTTAAAAATTCTTTCACCAATATAAAGCTACATTATCAGCGAGTAGCATAGGTTATATTTTATTTTGAAAATTTAATTTATTTCTCATAAAAATATCGATAGTCACTCATATTTTATGTTAGACTCTATTATGATTCTTCAATATGTGTGTTGAAAATAATGATGGGGGAGAGGGTAGGGGGAAGGGTCTAGTTTACAATATGCCGATTATGTGGATAGTATTGGATACAATCTGATACCAGTCAAAGATATACAGGCAAAGGATTGCATATTGCCCAGGAAAGTACGTTTTCTAGGGGGACTAGCTTCCGGTGGTTTCATGTTGAAGTCTTCTGAAATGAGTTAGCAAATATTTTTTTTAACAATAAATCCTTGAAATATTTATAAAGTTAAAAAATATGTATATACAATCGAAGCTGTAGCTGCTATGTATGCATTTTTGAAGACTTCAAAAACTACTCTAATTAGATGTTGGGTAATAAATAAAAAAACTTTATTTATGAATCTTTAGGAAAAAAGGGGGTGGGTGTTTAACTCCCAAATAACTCCCAGCCAACCGTCGGTTAAGCCCTGACCCTACCCCGTCAACACTACGCCAATGACAGTAACGACCCACGACAGAAGGGTCAAGGTGAATCCCCAAGTGGGTAAAAATCTTGAAACATTTGAAGAATGGCTCCAGGGAGCTGTCATCTCAAGGAGGCTGAACGCCAAGAGGAAAGGGGGCGGGGGGGGGGGGGAGAAACAATAAAAGTAAGGAGTTTGACAAGCGCTGAAAGCCGCACGAAAATGAAATTAAACTTGGAGTTACCGCACGAGAGTACACAATGAGTGATTAAGATTGATGAAAAGATATCGAAAGAAAATGGGAACATAATATATTGGTAAGATCCATATATTTAGATTTTAGGGAAAGTTATTATTTGACCCTAGCATTAGTCTTTTTTATCAGCGCATCTTACTACCCGTTCTGGTTATACGCCTATGTACTAATTAAGCTAATGGTTTTAGGGAGTAGGAAGGTTATAGTTATAAGAAGTGTGCTCGAATTTGCGTGGAAGGAGAGTGGAAAACCATTTAGTTAAAAAAAAACATCAGCACACCCGACCGAGATTCAAACCTCATCGTCTCTCCTCGTCCTCGGCAGTCTAGTCTACAGCGAGAGTAGCGCGTTAGACCATGCGGCCACCGAAGCGGGTAAGCGTTAGTTAAGGGTCTTTCTGGAAAGAGTATTTAAAAATAATTGTCGAGTAAGATGTGCTGATAAAAGTGTGTAGGAGGGGGAGAGGGAATGGAGGCAGGCAATGCACCCTGTCATTAATCGACACCCCCCCATCGGTAGTCACATGGTTTATTCCAGGGGTCAGCAATATTTGTGATATGGGTAAAAAAAATAAAAAATTAGTGGGTCCGTAAAGAAAAAAACGTCAAGCAAAAAAATTAATCTTTAAATTTCTCAGAGAGTTTTAATTGTTAGTCTATTTTTATGAACACTATTCCTCGTTAGTTAAACCTCTTGCAAGCCAAATAAAATCAGTCAGCGGGCCGTGGGTTGCCAACCGCGGGTCTAGCCCATCACTCTCGTGTTGGAGCAAATTTCCGGTGACTAAAAGATCAGGGTTCGAGTCCCGGTCGGGTATAGTTTTTTCTAAATTGGTTTACCACTCAACCTCCATGCAAATGCGAGTACATTTCCTTTAACAACTTATCTCCCTCGTCCCTAATCCACTAGTGCAGTATATGTATACGTATAAACAGAGCGGGTACTAAGGCGCCGTCAATTGTTTTTAAAATATAACCAAGCAAGTTACCAATGTCGATCTGGCTGAAACTAAAGCATCGCGGAATGCGATCGAAAATTAAGTTTGTGTTAAATTTAGAGGGAAGGTGACCTGGCGGTCTAGGGCTTAAGGTGTCAGACTTCTATACTGGCGGCCGGGGTTCAATCCTCGGTCCCGGCACAGATTTATCTGATTACCAAACCCTTCCTTCACCTCTGACAAGACATCTTGTGAATGTGGGAAATGCCAGGCCTCCACCGTGGTTCGGATTCCACGTTAAACTGTAGGTCCTTCATTTGATCTCACAATCACCCTACCATTACACATTAGCGTAAGTGCGTATAACTCGAACAGGTAGTAAGACGCGGTGCTAATAATAATAATAATAATAATAATAATAATAATATAAATAATATTAGAGTGAATATGGTATACCTCACGAGCACTGAGCTCTAGTCATAACCAGCATCCATCATCACCAGGAACAACACATGGGATCCTAAGATGTCACCAGTGACTGCCGGTGATGATATGCTGGAATCAACACCACGAGGCGGAGACAAACGGCGGTGTACGCCCTGCGCGAATTATGAAGGAGTCCCCCGGCAAGATTAAGTACCGACACTTACACGCTTATCTCAGGGAGCAATTACACGCGCGCTTCTAGGAATAAGTTGGGAGTTCCAGTTATAACGAATAAACGTAGTTTTAGAGGAAGCCTCAAGAACATATGGTAGAGTCAAATTTTCATAAAAAAGAGCCTTTCAGAAAATTGGTTAATAACAATATTAATATTTTAATAGTGTTGTTTTATAGGTTTTGAAGATATCTATCGTTGCTGAAGATCAAACGAATTAGCGTATTCATATGTAAAAGTAGAGATTGTATTCTAACTTTATAGCTAACGTTGTTGGTGACCTGGTGGTCTAGGGGTAAGGTGTCGGACTTCTGTTTTGGGGTCCTGGGCTCAATCCTTGGTCCCGGCACAGATTTATCTGATTACCAAACCCTTCCTTCACCTCTGACAATATATCTTGTGAATGTGGG
Source organism: Timema poppense (assembly GCA_902141375.1). NCBI lineage: Eukaryota > Metazoa > Arthropoda > Insecta > Phasmatodea > Timematidae > Timema > Timema poppense. The sequence goes on from CABFOV010007470.1 coordinate 23,926, forward strand.
GAATGCCAGGCCTCCACCGTGGTTTGGATCCCACGTTAACCTGTAGATCCTGCATTTCTTCTTACAATCACCCTACCATTATACATTAGCGTAAGTGCGTGTAAATCGAACGGGTAGTAAGACACGGTGGTAATGATGATAATAATAATAATAATAAAGATAACGTATAATATTATTCCTATGAAAAATGGGTTGTACAAATTTGTCTCCGTGGTGAGAGCGGTAGGTTATCGACCACAAGTCTAGGTCACCATGATTCGATTCAGGTTAACACTGAATGAAGTTATTTACCACTTGCATACCTGTTCGGCACGCTATCCAATTAGTACATATTAGGACGCTAGAGTTTGAAGTATCCCTAGGCGTTGTACAAAGTTAAATGAGTTTACTAGTCTGCATCAAGGTATTTGGAAAGTGCACGTTAAATACCCCAAATACCTCAGTCGATGTGCCCGTGTGGGGTTATTTAGACAGGTTTGTCATTGGCAAGGACAGTCGGGTGTACTAAGGGTGATTATTTCTAAATGGTTCCCCAGTCTACCTCCAAGCAAATGAAGGTCCATTTCTTCTAAATTCTTCTTTTAACACTCTTACACCATTAGCATAATTATAATGTGTACATCCCAAACAAGTAGTAAGACTCTCCCTAAAAAATAATATGATAAAGTATATTCGAGAAAGGTATCACCTGATGTTTGCTTTTCTTATCTTAACAGAAGATATATATGAAAGTATGTTTTTCTGCAAATGAAGCTTATTTTAGCCACATTTGAAATTGTAAAATAATTTCTTCAGGAATTGAATAGTTTAAAAACAAACAAATTGCTCCCGGAGATATTAAACCTCTGTTGATGGTTGGGAAATATTCCAGACAATATACTGCAAAGGCCTAAAGGTGAGATTATAGCGGGCATGAGAGAAAGTCAGTGTTTTTGTAGTTTTTATGGAAAAACATTTTTTTTTCCACCAAAATAAATAACATAAATTTCCATTAGAAACATAAGAGTTTAATTTTCTTCCCATTGTAATATCAACAGTTGTTGAATATCTGTCATGAGCATAGCTGCATTAGATGAGAAACTTTTTAAATGAAGAAAAAAAGTTGTCATTAAATTCCAGGACACCCTTGACAGATATTCAACAAATGTTGATATCTCCATGTAAAGAAAATTAAACTCTAATGTTTCTAATGGAGAATTATTTGATTTATTTCGACCATAAAAACGTTTTGCTAGTAAAATGGCAAAAATACTGCCCTTAACTTGCGTCACCTATTTTCCCACTTTAAATTCTCGCTCTTAAATGTAAAACAAAATTAAGTGTCAAACTATGATTCCAGCGTTAGTGCTAATTAACAACCAACCCCCCCGCCCTTTCAGTATACCTGAGCTAACACGTGACGCTAAACAGCCCCGGTGAGAGCAAACAGTTTGTGTTTGTGCGACACCCCATACGTCACGTGCAACTTGCCCAATAGTTCCCAGCTCAGTCCAATAGGTTTCGCTACTTGTGATCAAAGTGGAGCTATCATCGATAACCCCGTGTGCCATTTCGTAGCCAATCAAGTGAGCACAGGGAGCAAAGCCAATTTGGCGGTTACAAAACAATCTTATAAGAGAGTGGGCGGGAATTAATTTGTTAAATTGTTCTCAAATTCTAAAAGCAGACTTTATTATACGTCTATTAGAAGACACATACGGAACTAGGCTATATCACGGAGTTTATTGGTATATTATTGATATTTTAATTTTGGTAGCATGTAGATAATTTTTGAAAACGTTTAGTAAAATATTTGGTTAGGCGAGCATAGTTAATATTATTTTGACAAGATATTTATTTATTTATCGTATGCCATATTTGATCGTGAGGGATGCAGTATCTAGTTTGGTCGCCGTGTATGTAGGGTTTCAGTCTCTCTGTGGGAACAGAACGATGTCCAGGTTTTTTTTGGAGGTTGTCTATGCGCCATACCCGCTATGAGATGATGATAGTGATTATGAAGGTGTGGAGCCAGTGTAAATCTTAAGCCTAAAGCCGCCTAAACACGACCAAATCTGGCAGGTCCAATCTTCAGGTATTTTGCCGATTGGGAGGTGTGTAGGCAAATCAGGCCGACCGGTCCGATGTCGGGAGGTTGTCTCGGACGACCACACAATCTCCCCACTCCAACACTCCGCAAGTTGGGTCGTGTGTAAGACTGTCGGGCCGACCAAACAGCAGTGGCATTAGAGCGCGTCTTGTTTCTTAGTTGCCAAAACGCTTAGTTTTTATATTCGATTGGGGAGAAGTTTAAGTCCTCTTCAAGTATCCTACCTACTATATTATTTTCGACATCAGAAATCACTCCAGATTCCCTAAATCCACAGTCTCTTTAAACGTTCCAAGTCGATCTTTTTGGCTATAGACTAATAATAAACAATCTCACTATTATTTCACTATAACAGTTTTAGCATATAGAGTTTATTTAATAAGTACTAATACAAGGTTGCCACTATTATATTAATACAAAATTCTATGTATTTTCCAGGCTTTCCAGATGTACGGTATTCCGCTTTTTTTCCAGATATTTTATTTGGAAAGTGGTTTAGAAGAATGAAATTTCACTTGTTATAAAATGGACTACTGTGAAGTCCCGCCATTCGTGTTCATAACAGGAAAATTTGACCTTGATGGGGATATAATATATGCAGTTGTCACGCAACCCAATGTTTAAACGTTGGGAAAAAGATGGGAGAAAGTGTGAAAGAAATAGGATCTAACGTGATTATTTCTTCAGTTTGCTTTTTCTTGTATGTAAAGGCCTACTATTTAAAGATTGCAGTTTAATGTTCAAAAATCATTAATAATTCGTTGTTTTTTTGTGAAATTTCCAGTAATTTTCAGGTGAATGAAACCCTGTAATACGTAATAAAATAAGACATAATCAATATAATATTTAACATTTTTAGGTCAACGGCATAATCTGCTGATGTTAAAGGGTTACGTGCAATTAATTTTGTCACCATCGAGAAATAGAATAAATAGTCTGAAGCAAGCATGTCAAAACTCGTTTGACCAAAAGAGCTACAATGGAAATTGAAAATAATGAGGGGGGCCAAAATTTAAAAAAAATTACACTCATTAACTTAATTTTTTTTTCAGATTAGTATCTCAAAAGGAAAGAGAAAAAAAAGTAGACCCCTATATAAAACGATAATACAACCCCCTCTATTTTTACAAAAAAAAAAGAAATGTTATTCCTTATATTTGCACCATACCTTGCTACCCGTTAGTATTGTACGCTTATGTAGTAATTACGTTAGTGGTTTTAGGGGTTAGGTAGGTTTAATTTAAAGGAAGTGTACCCACAGTTGCATGGAGAGAGAGGGTGGAAAAACAGTTTAGGAACAACCAACCTCAGTACACCCGACCGAGAGTCGAATCTTGATCTCTCCGTCATCGGCAGTCTAGTCTTTGACGAGAGTAGCGCGTTAGACCCCGTGACCATCGAAGTGGGGTGTCAATGATATCAATGTCGGCCTTTTAATCTTGTGCCTAAATCACTTTAATAATAGTTATTGAAGAAGGGTGTTTGGTTACATTTCATGTGAAAATACAACTGTTAAAAGAATATTACTAATTTTTTTGGGGGGGAAGGGGGGGAGTTTGGGGGTGGTGGTGAATAGATCATTGCCGAAGAGAGAGTACAAATTCGGTATACCTTCTAAACAGGAAAAATCATTAAATTTTGTATTTTACTGACGTTCATAAAAAGAATAGAATAACATTGCATGTTGGATAATCATAAGGTTCGCGGGTCACACACAATCATGCAGCATGGTCGGCATAAGGTACGGCGAGCAAGAAGAACATTCGAACGGTCCATTATGGGGCGATATTGCTTGGTAGTCGCGAGATATCACCATCTCAGGAGTAAGACCGAGTAATCAGCTGAAATCACGTCTGCTGGTGATGTTCCTCTCGATGATCGACGGACGTGTCCCCTAATGAACGTGGAACAAAGCCTCTCACCAACCCTCGACTTGCGGGCTCGGCAGTTTGAATCGAACCGCCACTGACAAGCTTTGTTCCCACAGTCTGTTGTTCGGTTCTGCAACAAGATTAACAACGTGGCGTCGAACACGAGGGAGACCACAGATAGCGACTGTAAGATACGGATGGGGGCGGAGGGCTCAAATATTATCAAACAAGTAATTCGGAGAAAGCACACAATGAAATGTTTTAAATAAATTAACCGTTGTAAAACGTTCTTTTTTCCTATTTTAGCTCAAACTATGAAGGAAAACGCCGCGGTTACAGAACGCTTGGATTACCCTGGGTGGATTAAAATAATTGTTAAGAAATATGTGTGTGTGTGTG
>CABFOV010007471.1:0-11667 GCA_902141375.1 Timema poppense
CAACTAAGCTATGACAATAATCCTCCTGGTCAATGAATGTGGCCCAACTAAGCTATAACGATAATCCTCCTGGCCAGTGATCTTGGTTCAACTAAGCTATGACGATAATCCTCCTGGCCAGTAATCGTGGCCCAATATGCACTTTTTGGACGAGAAATCCGTAGCCCAACTGTTATGTAGCCAGTTCATTATGACCAAGAAGGTTTCAAAACACCGATGTGTTACATATCCGTGAAATCAAAAGCAAAATAAAACAAAAATTGCAAGTGTACGAGAACCTCTGCACTAAACCGAGAGTAAATAATGTAGAATATGGGATGACTCCAATTAACAACACAGAGCCGCCCGTCACAGGAATCGGTCCTAATTAAACCTGAACCCCTTTCACGTCAAAAGTTTATCAGATCCCGTGTGTGTGACGGAAAAATAAAAGTGAAGTGCGTGAGTGACAGGATTTTAATTTCGACGTTTGTCTGGAACCCCGCGTGTCAACATTGTTAATAAGTGTAAGTGGCAAGGGGGTGTTGAGAGGGGACGGGGGTTTCTCGCCTTGCGAATGGGGACCCAAGTTCCGGGATTAGCCCCCCACTTGTAACCAAGGGGTGTTTGGGAGGGGGCGGTATAAAAATGACAGGTCGTCGTTTAGTCGACACCTGGATCTGAGAGAATAAGTCGAGGGTGAAGGTTTACTATCGGCATCTTGAGAAGAAATGTGTCGTCGATTTGAAGAAATGACAGCCGCAAACAAAAAATATAAGGTGAAACTATGAATTATTATCAATACTGTTGTTGTGTATTCTAAGATATACATACCGGGTATCAGGTGGTCTAAGTCATCAAGCTAGTAATATCCAGTTATGGGCAGGTTGAGGTTCAAATCTTGACAGGGTACAGTCGGAGTTATATTCCACAAATTATTTATCACTGTTGTTTTCCCAGTATTCCCCACGCTAATGTGGGTGCATTTCCTCCAAAATAACATCCCTCCTAATCCCTACTCCTTAGAATGAGTCGTGAATAGCCATTGTGTTTAACATACCCGCTTCGGTGGCCGCATGGTCTAAAGCGCTACTCTCACGTTGGACTAGACTGCCTAAAACGTCGAGATCAGGGTTCGATCCCAGTCAGGTGTACAGATGGTGTTTTTTCCCTAAATAGTTTCCACTCTCCTTCCACGCAAATGTGGGTGCACTTCCTCTCAATTAAACCTTCCTAATCCCTCAGCATTAGTGTAATCAGTACATAGTCGTATAACCCGAATGGGTAGTAAAACGTGGTGTTTAAAACATACTGATTAATAAAAAGTTTTAAAAGGTGTTTAATTTAAACTGAAATCATTGAATGCTATAATGTGGTCGACTTTGACACTGGAGGAAAAGACATCGAACCCCAACTGGGTGTATTGAGGAAGCTCTACACACACACACACACACACACACACACTTCTTCCTCCAATTAATAGTTTTCTGTCCTCTCGTCAGATGGTGTTGCATTTCGTCAAGATCGACCCTCCTCAGTGAGGAGTCCGTGTTGGGTGTTATTAAGGTGGGAGTGTATGGAATGCAATTTAAGGGCATAATTTTTACAGTTTTTATAACAAAACATATTTCGAGCAAAATAAATTAAATATTTCTCAAGTAGAAATATAGAGTTCCATTTTTTTTCCCAAGGTGATATAAAAATTCTTGTATATTTGTCAAGGGTGTCCTGGAATTTAATGACAACTTTTTTTCTATTCATTTAAAAGGTTTGTCATATAATGCCACTATGCTCACGAGAGATATTTAACAACTGTTGAAGTCAATTTGTGAAGATTATTAAACTCTATATTTTTCTGGAAAAAATATTTTATTTTATTTGGCCAAAAAAACCTTTCTATTTTTCCTGAGCGAAATAAATCCGTAGCACAACTTCCTTCGGTGGGGGAAGTAAAGCCGTTGGTCCTATGCCAATTGTGTCATGTAAAAAAAAGCCTGAAAGTTATGTGAAAATATCTTTCCTGGTAAAATTAGTAGACCCTCTAACTCTAGCTCATGAAAATTCTCATGTGGTCATATGATTATTCGGTTAAAAAAAGTGCACGTTAGATACCTCAATTATTATTATTATTATTATTATTATTAGCACCGCGTCTTACTAACCGTTCGGGTTATACGCACTTAAGCTAATGTGTAATGGTAGAGTGATTGTGAGATGAAATGAAGGACCTACAGTTTAACGTGGAATCCGAACCACGGTGGAGGCCTGGCATTCCCCACATTCACAAGATGTCTTGTCAGAGGTGAAGGAAGGGTTTGGTAATCAGATAAATCTGTGCCGGGACCGAGGATTGAACGCCGGCTGCCAGCACAGAAGTCTGACACCTTACCCCTAGACCGCGAGGTCACCCGATACCTCAATTAAATGAAGATTAAATTCGCCACATCGTTGTTGAACTGACAAGGTAATGTAAGTTATTTTTATCACCAGGTCTTACATTCTGTTAATATTATCTACACACACACACATATATATATATATATGTATATATAATTACGCTAATTGTTATATATATATGTATATATAATTACGCTAATTGTTATATATATATAATAATTACGCTAATTGTGTAGAAAGAGGAAGGAAGAATTTTTGAGGTAATATACACTCTTTTGTATAGAAGGAGAGCGGGAAACCATTTTAGAAAAATCACCCTCAGTAGACCCAACCAGCATTCGAACACTGGTCTCCCCGTCATCAGCAGATCAGTATATCTCAAGAGTAAAGCGTTAGACGAACCTGTCACTGAAGTGGGTGGTAATGTAGATTCTAAGTTAAATTTGTACAAATTTTTTGCTTTAGGAAAACCCCCATATTTACACGGTAGCTAAGTTGGAACATTTTCTCTGCTTCTGAAGCATGTATTTGCAAATTAATGTCCATGTTTAGCGAATTGTAAGAGTTTATTCACTGAAGGATTTTCTTTAACAGATCTATTTTAGTTCCAATTTGTAAAATACTTGTTTTGTCTATTTATTTTCATTATTTTCGAGTTTTTGCTAAATATCTTTCGGTCATATTATGAAAATTTGACTTCATTTTTTAGAAGTTTTATTGTAATTATCTATATGAGTTGTTGATAATTAAATCATAAAAATCTGGGCCCTAGTGATTACAGTCCAATATTCATAGAAAGACCCTTTTATATTTTTATGTATTTGAGGTATTTAACGTGTACTTTCTAAACCGACTGATACATCAACACACATCTTCAAATCTAGCTTAAATCTATAATAGACACAACATCCAGCTCCCCGGTCGTTAGTTCATCACTGTGATTGGGGAAACCCACATTTCACCAATGATAAATTTATTAGTCATGCCAGTAATCGAACCCGGGACCTTTAGCTCAGTATACAGACATGCTACCGACTGAGATAAGGTGTCTGACAGCATCTTATAAAATAGAAACATTTAATGTGACTAAAATTGATAACATTTCATTATTTTATTAGTGTTGCATTATAGTTATTGATAATATCTATCAAAAGTAACTATTTTCTTATATGTCAGATAAGGTTTTTCCTATTAAAATTGGACTGTATTATTCTTGTTTACTATTTTGTCGTGGCTGCGCTGAGCTTGACTGTCTGACGTCTGGCTAGGTGAACATTACAACGATCCTTATTAATGAGAAAAAATATAACACTCTGAGAGTCACTTTAAAGAATAGAGATCTATTTTAAGAGAGAGTAAGATTAAACACAAAATTCTAGCTTTTTCACCTCTAAACGTCCATACAATTACTCTTTTTTTTTTTAAATAAACTATTATACAGGGTCTTCCAAATAGCCGAGTGGTTAGTAAGAAAACAAGTATAAGATACCCTGGAAATTACACATGGACTTGAGAACCAAATCCGTATCCTTAGGATGAATGGTAGTGCGCCAAATATTAAAAAGTGTACCCGCATTTGCGTGGAGGAAGCGTGGAAAAGCGTTTAGGATTATTTTTTTTAACACCTCACTACACCCGGCCGGAATTCTAACCCGGATCTCCCTGCAACTATTGAAACGGGAAAGAAGAGACTGACGTCTTTATAGGAGCTCCCACCGACGCGGGTGTTAATGGTGTTGTTCTAGGTTAATTTAATTATAAGCTATGTTCCGTTAGCCAGCTATTACTATTAATAATAAATAGCCTGCTTCGGTGACCTCATAGCCTCAAGCGTCACTCTTAAAAGAGACTGGCCTATTGAAGACGGATAGATCAAGGTTCAAACCCCAGTCAGAGGATTAACCCTCTTCTTCCACGCAAACGTGGGTGGATTGCTTCCTTCCTTATTCCTACTCTATTAAAGTAATTATTAGATATGCGTATTAATAAACGGAACAGGTAGTAAGACGCGGTGATAGAAAAGAGAAAAGAATTAAACCACCCTTAAGTAAGTTTTCCTAAGGAAAACCATAATATAATCTTGTTAGTCACAGTAAACAATCATCATATTAAACTGTTAGACAAAATTGTTTATTTTTTTATTTTCAAAAATCAATTATTTATAGACTACCCACAAATTATTTATATTTGTAAAAATAAAAAAATATTTTTATGTAATAATGAAAAACATTTTCCAATTTGGGCTCCCTCATTTTAAACTAGATTTTAAAGGCAGTTTTGGAGAAAAAAAATAATCAAATTTTCTGAAATTGGTTGAACTATAATATCCTTAAATTAATGTATTTTATAAATAATAACATACTTGATTATTCAGCAAGTAAAATATTTCCTAGACATTAATTTTAAACAAAATTGTAAGAGATATTTTCAAAAATTCCAACTTATTAAAAAATCACTGCCGATGGCGGGGAGATAGTGGTTCGATCCCGATGAGGTGTACCGAGACTGGTTTTTCCTAAATGTTTTCCCATTTTGTCTCCAGGCATATGCGGATATACTTTTAAAATTTAACCTTTCTCATTCCTAACACATTAGCATTATTAGAATATAAGCATATAACTAACACGCATGGGTAGTAATAAATGATGCTAAAAAAAATGTATATATTCTAAAAATCTTACCAGATACTCATTTTGTGGTAAATAATTACCTGAATCTCCCAGCTATGAGGCTGTGCTAGTTAACTACCTGTGTCTCCAAGCTATGAGGCTGTGCTAGTTAATTACCTGTACCTCACAGCTATGAGGTTGTCCCAGTTAACTGCCTGTGTCTCCCAGCTATGAGGCTGTGCATAGTTAACTACCTGTACCTCCCAGTTATGAGGTTGTGCTAGTTAGCTACCTGTACCTCACAGCTATGAGGTTGTGCTAGTTAACTACCTGTACCTCCCAGCTATGAGGCTGTGCTAGTTAACTGCCTGTACCTCCCAGCTATGAGACTGTGCTAGTTAACTACCTGTGTCTCCCAGCTATGAGGCTGTTCTAGTTAATTACCTGTGTCTCCCAGCTATGAGGCTGTACTAGTTAACTACCTGTGTATCCCAGCTATGAGGATGTACTAGTTAACTACCTGTGTCTCCCAGCTATGAGGCTGTGCTAGTTAACTACCTGTGTCTCCCAGCTATGAGGCTCTGCTAGTTAACTACCTGTGTCTCCCAGCTATGAGGCTGTGCTAGTTATTATTATTATTATTATTATTATTAGCACCGCGTCTTACTACCCGTTCGGGTTATACGCACTTACGCTAATGTGTAATGGTAGGGTGATTCTGAGATGAAATGAAGGACCTACAGTTTAACGGGGAATCCGAACCACGGTGGAGACCTGGCATTCCTCACATTCACAAGATGTCTTGTCAGAGGTGAAGGAAGGGTTTGGTAATCAGATAAATCTTTGCCGGGACCGAGGATTGAACCCCGGCCGCCAGCATAGAAGTCTGACACCTTACCCCTAGACCGCCAGGTCACCGTCTGTGCTAGTTAGCTACCTGTACCTCCCAGCTATGATGTTGTGCTAGTTAACTACCTGTGTCTCCCAGCCTTGAGGTGACTCAGGAGCCCAGAGTTCTCCCGGAATATGATGGGGATTCCCTCGTTCACAGCGCCACTGCGTCGCTGCCGGACCTCTGTACTGGAAAATACAAACAAACTAATGTCATCGAGAATACGAGCAGACCAATTAGGAACTAATTACGTCAAAGGCCCGGTTAAAAAGTAATTATACGTGAGCTTGATTTGAAAAATTAATACATGAACTCTTGTACAGTTCTCCTATAAATGTCAGTGCGTTTATTAAATGAGTTAAAAAATATAAATAGATTTTTTTTAGATTTAGAGTCATAAATTTTTCCTAAAAAAACTTGATTCTTCGTGTTTTATCTGATCAAACTATTGTTTCTTTGATATGAACATTCTTGACGAGAGCAAAGGACAATTAGCTAATTAATTACACACTAAATAATTGAATACTATTTTTATTAGGAGCATTTAACGTTCACACTTTCTAACAAACACATACTATATCAGCACATGACTTTCTGGCTAACCTAACCTAACCTAAAACATTGCGTCTATTAATAATACATAAGCATTTTTAGTGCCTAGATATGTATACACATCGTATATGTGGATAAACTCGTAAACAATTCGGATTTGAACCAGGTTCAGCTAGATTTGCTATCGACCCCCCCTCCCCTACTACTGAGCCATAGGGACATTCTCCTTCAAGATTATTCGTATATTGAGTAATACTTTTTATAAAGAGAAGACAATAAATATATACTTCATTCACGGTAGGAATTACTCTCTGAAAGGTCTTTTTTCCTACCAATATCCTACTATATAATAGATTTCTGGATAGGGAAAAAGACCTTTCAGTAAACAATTCCTACGGTGAACGGACTTTAATTAACTTTAAGTGATATAAACAAATTAGTGACTAAGTGATATAGAAAAATTACTCAGATATATATATATAATTTGCGTGTGATACGTTCGTACAACACATTATATTATATACAGTCCAATATTTATATGAAGAATCTCTTAGAAAATACAAGTCAAAATTGATATCATTTTACTTTAATGTTATTTTATATGAATTGATTTTATCTAGCAAAAGTGTCAGCTCATGACTTGACTTATGAATACGTGAAAGAAGATGTCGTGACTTTTCTGTCATCTAAGAGGTTCCGCATATGACAATTGGACTGTAGTTAAAAATAAGTTGTTTTACTGAATCATAAGAACTTATTTAAGTCAACCAATTTTTTGTTAACATTCGTACACTTTTTTCGCCCCTACCGGCTGAAGGGTTAAAAGAGTAGTTATCCTCTTCAATGGCCCCATGGTCTAAGGCAGTAGAATAAGCTGTTAATAACGGAGATATCAGGGTTTGATTCCGGTTGGGTGTACTGATGGTGGTTTTTCCTAAATGGTTATTGTTATTATTATTATTATTATTATTATTATTATTATTATTATTATTATTATTATTATTAGCACCGCATCTTACTACCCGTTCTGGTTATACGCACTTACGCTAATGTGTAATGGTAGGGTGATTGTGAGATGAAATGGAGGACCTACAGTTTAACGTGGAATCCGAACCACGGTGGAGGCTTGGCATTCCCCACATTCACAAGATGTCTTGTCAGAGGTGAAGGAAGGGTTTGGTAATCAGATAAATCTGTGCCGGGACCGAGGATTGAACCCCGGCCGCCAGTATAGAAGTCTGACACCTTACCCCTAGACCGCCAGGTCATCCCCTAAATGGTTGCCTGCTCTATTCTCCACAAAAATGCGGGTAAATCGTCTTTACATTCAACCTTTCTCATTCCTGACACCTGAACGTTATTAGTTCATATACGTTTAACCTGAACAGGTAGTGAGACGTGGTATTAAAAAAAAATCCATCAATAACAATAAGACATTCATATATGGTAACTTTTCTATACTATTTATCAAAGTGACAGTTGCAGGTGAAAGCAGTTTCAGTAACTTTTGTAACTTTGAAAAACCATCCTTCCTACTCGGATACATATATATATAATTTTCATCATATATATAATCAATAGATACATTCTTCTTAAGTCAACAACTCAAAGATTGGTCTAGCGGGAGTTCTATCTATCCGGTTATGTACTCATCCTTTCGACTGGCTAGTGCCACCTCCACCATCTGATAGAAATCCCATCCCATTTAGTAGTTTCCCACTCCCTTCCACACTGAATGTATATGAGCAAGTGCAAAAGAACCCACACATTATGCCTGAAAGGTATTTTTCACATACCTTCCAGGGTTCTTTTACATGCCACAATCGATATGGTACCGACGGCCTTACTTGCTCTCCGAAGGAAGTTGTGCTACGGATTCTTATCACTCAAGAAAATTCAATCAACACGGGTTTTGAATCCACGAACATGCGGTCCTAAGGTGATCAGTTTACTCCAAGGCCACCGAGGTCGTATCATAGATAAATTATTATGAGGAATGAAAATATTCATCTATCTCATTCGGGCTTTATGTTTATGTTAAATTAGAGTAGTGTCGTGGATATCCTGGACGGTAGGACGCATTCCCATAGCGCCTTTAAGTTTTGGGCGTATAATGGTGATATTCCTTGAAATTCATCTTCGTCATTGAGACTGAAGAAACATACGATAAACGTGACTAATTTGACTCCTAAAGAACAAGCCGAAGGTTAAAAACGTAGATAAAACCAGCTTGGGAATCCCCAATAGAGGATTAGCAGTATATCACTTAGCGTAAGTCATATGACGTAATAGCTGTTTTCATCTGTCAACTAGAAATAATATTATTATTAGCGCCGCGTCTTACTACCCGTTAGGGTTGTACGCACTTACGCTAATGTGTAATGGTAGGGTGATTGTGAAATGAAATGGAGGACCTACAGTTTAACGTGGAATCCGAACCACGGTGGAGGCCTGGCATTCCGCACATTCACAAGTTGTGATTAATACACGTCTTGTCAGAGGTGAAGGAAGGGTTTGGCAATCAGACAAATCTATGCCGGGACCGAGGATTGAACCCCGGCCGCCAGTACAGAAGTCTGACACCTTACCCCTAGACCGCCAGGTCACCTAGAAATAATAGAAAGTTGTTTTTCTGCTTTCTTTTATTTTCCCACCGCTTCTTTACTACCTACCCACAGGCAAGATGCTAAAACGTTTTATTTCGATTACTGATAGGATCAAACGTAAAAATCGTAACAAATGTCAGTGGATTTTGTATTATCGTGTATCTTTCTATCTGTAACTGTACCGTAACATAAGTATGGGAATGACTTCAGTGGTGGACAGGAGAAACAAAAACAATGGAAAATTTACTATAAACATGTGTCCCATTTGACCTTATTTTCTAATTACAGTCATGTTTGTACTCCGGTAATGTATATCTGATTAACATTATTCAAAACGGTCAAAATGGTCACCTTGTGCCTGAATGCAAGTATTGGAATGTATTTTTGAAAGATTGTGGCATTCTACGACACGACAACTGAAAGCTTGCATTCAGGAATGACAAACATTACAGTCATAATAGACAATCAGGAAAATATTGTTGGACCTCACAGGTAATTGAAAATGAGACCCTTAATTAAAACATTAGTCCGTGCCCCTATACATACCCCAGCTTTTTTCAGGAGTGCCTCTAAAAAAACCTGTGACTGACATTTAACAAATTTATCAGGACAATGTAAAAAAAAAGTTATACTCATGACTTAGATAAAATGTTCTTATCATTTTTACTCAGAACTCTTAATATAAAAAATAGTTCAAAAATCAGTCAACCGATGGTATCACATGATATTAGATTATGAGGAACCTTTTTACACTGACACATAACTTGATGACATTTCATCAGTTGGAACATTTTTAGAAATAAACTTTCAAATAACCAATTATGAGTCAATTTTGAAATGACAGCTCACACCTGTAGACTTTAGATTTTAGATATGTAGATTTGATATTTCTAAAATCTAAACAAAACTCAATTATATTATCTTAAATATAAAATAATGCTTTCATTTAAAGAAAAAAAATTAAATCGGTTCAATAAAAGACTTAGAATTGTTTTCTTGCATTTCGGCTTTGATAGTGAAAATTTATAAACTATGATAAATGATATATCTCGAAGTAAATGCTTTAAAAAAATTTGGTTGGTTAAGATCGAGAAATCTTTGTCGATAGAAATTGTCGTTTTCTGAAATGCTCTTTCTTCTTTGAATATTTTTGAAATTTTCAATTTTTAGCCACATAATCAGTGTATAAGTTTTCTTTAAAAAAGGGGTGACCTGGCGGTCTGGGGGTAAGGTGTCAGACTTCTGTGCTGGCAGCTGGGGTTCAATCCTCGGTCACGGCAAAGATTTATCTGATTACTAAACCCTTCCTTCACCTCTGACAAGACATCTTGTGAATGTGGGGAATGCCAGGCCTCCACCGTGGTTCGGATTCCGCGTTAAACTGTAGGTCCTTCATTTCATCTCACAATCACCCTACCATTACACATTAGCGTAAGTGCGTATAACCCGAACGGGTAGTAAGACGCGGTGCAAATAATAATAATAATTTTTTTTTTAATTATAAAAATTATCGGGTATAGCTCCGGAAATCACTGTCAAAATAAATCGCTTCGCGTTTCAAATAAATAGCTTTATTGTCGAGAACAGTTTCCCCATCGGATATCCTATTATCTGGCAGCACGTCCATAAAGACAGCCAACCTTGTGACGCATACCGACACGTCCTCCTCAGAGGGCATCGCACTGCTGTGAACCAAGTCCACTAGAATCGATGACATTGTTATTCATTCAGGGTCGCACGGACAAACTTGGCTTCTTATCTCGATTCGCCGAGGAACCAGTAAAATAGTTTGTGGTGAAAAAAATTAATATATTATATTTACCGGTCTACATAATTACAGTTCAATTTTCATATAAAGAGCCTAATAATTATATCAATGGCTTGTCTGAGCTATATCAATCTTTAGCTCAGTTTGCGTAAAGATTAGTCTTTACTAATGTACCGTTGTCCAAGGGACGCCCAAATGTACGTCAGCCAAACCTCTGCACGTTGTCCATCACTTTCCTCGGCATAGATCGTCTAATTGTCTCCACCCTATCCTATACAAACCGGTCATTTTCTGCCAAAATTATTACCATTTTACTTTATTATTGGCGTTATTTAGATTTTAAAAAACCCAATGGCATCAACCCGCAGTCGGATCATACCGACCAAGCAGCTAACATTGGTTGGTGAATATAATGTCAACTTCTGCAGAGGGTTTCATATGTACAAACACCAGTGGCGGCTCGTAGCTAAAATTAGTGGGGGTGCTGCTCCAGAAAATGTTTAACCTTTGTTTTAAAATTGTGTAAAAGGAAAAAAAAAACATGTATCAAAAGAAAATTTATTCAGGAACTTGATAAAATCTTAACAAAAAAACAAACAAATACTTTTTACTTACTTTAAATTAAAATGTTACAGTTAAAGCTTGATCTATTCATTTTAAAATTAAATCAATTCTTCTTGTTTTAATTTGTGCAAAAAGTTCAATAATTTTCTCCTTGATCTCTGGATGACAATTGAGGAAATTTTTCTCCATTGAAAGTACTGCAAGCTTATTTAGTCTTTCTGTTAAATAAAAGAACCGAAAAAAAATGAATCAAATAGAATAGCTGTAAGCATAATAATAATCTAACTCTACACTCTTTTA